>SEYY01001481.1:12500-15350 GCA_009176605.1 Armadillidium nasatum | reverse complement strand
CCTCACTCCATTCATCCATCTAAATTTTGACCTTCCTTTCCCTCTATCCCCTCAACCTCGGATTTAAGCATTCTGCACATCATCCTGTCTTCGATCATCCATTCTATACACATGTCCAAACCACTTAATCCCTTCATCTCAAATACATTCAATCTTTTCCTCACCTGAGCATTCATCATGTGATGATATGGATGTTTCACATCCATGCGCATCACAGATGGCAAACGCATATACTCAAACATTCATACCTTAATTTCCTTTGACGTTTTCCCTTTCTTTCATACTTCCCTTATCCCCCCATCACTTTCATTCCTTCCACCAGTCTAATTTATTATTTCCTTTTCTATTCCCCATTTTCTTTTTCTCTTTCTCTCTCTCTCTCTCTCTCTCTCTCTCTCTCTCTCTCTCTCTCTCTCTCTCTCTCTCTCTCTCTCTCTCTCCTTCTCTCTTTTCTCTCTCTCTCTCTCTCTCCTCTATATATCTATATATATATATATATATATATATATATATATATATATATATATATATATATATATATATATATATATATATATATATATATATATATATATATATATATATATATAAATTGCTAACTTCCGTGGCCTCGTGTTAATATCGAATCCTAACCTTTTGCGTCTGCTTGAGACACATTTGGACGGATTTTTTCAGACAGGGATTTTTTCACTAGCAACCTAAATGTCTCTAAGTACAACATTTTTCATAATTTCCGTCTAAATGGTGGAGCCTGTGCCTATATTAACATTAACACTCCTGTGACATGTCTCGTAAATCTTGAATCTCCTAATTTCGATGTTTTATGGCTTAAAATCTGTCTTCCTACTACTACAATTATCTTGTGTTTCTGCTACTGCTCCGATAATCGGAACAGATTTCCAGTTCTTTTTCAATATCTTACTACTTCTCACG
This sequence comes from Armadillidium nasatum, assembly GCA_009176605.1. Taxonomy (NCBI): domain Eukaryota; kingdom Metazoa; phylum Arthropoda; class Malacostraca; order Isopoda; family Armadillidiidae; genus Armadillidium; species Armadillidium nasatum. The sequence goes on along the minus strand of SEYY01001481.1, from coordinate 14,417 downwards.
AGACTGTTACTTCTTCTCATCCAAATGCTGAGACCCTCTATTTAGGGAATTTCAACGTACACCACACTGAGTGGTTGGGCTTTTCTCATATTGATACAGGTGGGAAGGAGGCCAAATCATTCAGCAAATAATTAGAAAACCCACACACGTTCAAAAACATTCTAACCAGTTCTTTAATACACTTGATTTATACTACTCTTTCAAGATATAAATACACCATTTTCCCTCCTATCGGTAACTCTGACCATAATCTTGTAGCACTTAATTATAACGCTTTCTCTCCAACAGCTTCACCATGCCATAAACGTACTTTCTGGCACTTCAATCGGGCTAATTGTGGGAGGGGGGGGGGCAATGCGTCTCTTCTTTGCTAACTACCATTGGAATGAATCTGCTTTGGCTCAGAGGACGCTTCGGTCTCCGCTGAAAAGGTAGAGGCTGTTATGGTCGATGGTATGAGAAAGTTCATTCCATCTTCAATTAAATCTTTTTCTCCTCAAAATCCATGGCTTGATGGTAATTGTTCTCTTGTCCTTCGTGAGAGAGACAATGCTTATCGTAAATAGAAAAACTCTACTTTTCTTATCACTCCTGCTAATTTTCATTCAGCTCGGAATCGTTCGTTGCAGGGATGTTCTTCGACGGATTAAGCTTACTTTCATTAAAAGGAAGTGCTCTGACCTCCATGGTTCTCCTACTGATAAAAATTTCTGGCCTTTTGCTAAAAATATATCTAATAACTTCTGTAAATCTGCCTTTCCTCCTTTTATTCTCTCTGATGGTTCTGTAGCTAATACTCCCTCTGAAAAGGCTAATCTCTTCGGCCTCCTTTTTTTCATCCAATTCCACCCTGCACGATTCTGGCATCTTTCCTCCTACTCCTCCTTTCAGGCTTCCCATGTCTCTACCTGTGATTACTCATGATCGGGTACATGGGATCTTGAAATCTATGAACGTCAGGAAGGCTAATGGCTTGGATGATGTTCCCCCTCATGTTCTGAGGAAGTGTGCTTCCGAGTTAGCGCCTGTCCTCGTTCAGCTCTATTCTCTATGCCTTAATTCCAATACTTTTCCTCAGTACTGGAAGCTCGCATATTTTTAACCGATCCCGTAAAAAGGTAGACGCTCTGATCTTTCCAACTATCAACCTATATCTCTCACTTGTGTTCTGTCTAAAGTTTTTGAAACTCTCTTCAACTCTCATTTCCTGGATCATTTGGAATATCATTCTCTTCTCTCAGATCATCGAGGCTCGAGGTCAAATGGTTGACATACTTTCCTATCTCACTGATTTATGGTCTTCTGCCCTTAGGGACTTCTGGGAGTCTTGTGTGGTGGCGCTTGTCATATCCAAGGCTTTTGACAGGGTACAACATGCGTCTATACTTTCTAAGCTCCCTTCCTTTGTGTATCCTCCTTCTCTTTGCTTACTCTTGTCTAGTTTTCTCTCAGATCGTTCCATTTCGGCACTTGTAGGTGGAGCGACCTCTTCCTCCTTTCCTGTCAATTGTGGTGTTCCTCAGGGTTCTGTTTTATCTCCAACTTTATTCTTACTTTTTATTAACGATCTTCTCAAATGCACTTCTAACTCTGTTCACTCTTATGCTGATCATTCATCCCTCCATTCTTCTATTCATTTCAAATCTGCTCCCTCTTTTGCTTCTAGAATTGCTTCTCGTCTTCAACTTTCCGATTCTATTCTTGCCGATCGGGATGGGATTTCCCTGTGGGATCATAGCAACCTTGTGAAATTTATCTCTTTAAAAACTCAACTTCTTCACATCTCCCTCTCCAAAACACCTCCCAACTTTCCAATCTTCTTTGATGGTTCTCCCATCTCACCTGTAAATAACATTAACATTCTTGGTCTAAACATAAACAACAAATTATCTTGGAAGCCGCAGATCACAACTGTTG
>SEYY01001481.1:0-7500 GCA_009176605.1 Armadillidium nasatum | reverse complement strand
TTGAAGCACCCTCTTAAATGTTGCAAGAGAATCAGTCAACAATCTGTGGCAAGCCATTCCAAAAATTAACAACCCTATTATTGAAAAAGTATTTTCTTAGATCAAAATGGAATGACTTCTTTTTTATTTTATCATGATGGCATGACTTTTTTAATTTTATCATCATTCCCTCTAGTTTCCCTTCCATGGTATACTATAAAGTATTTTTTAATCTCTGTATTATTGTTAGATTCCGTCTGAGAAATCTAATTTCAACCAAGAATATTCCCAACTCCTTCAAACTCTCAAAAGCCAGAAATCATCCTTGTTGCTTGATGTACTCTCTAGCCTATCTGTCTTTTCTTAAATGAGGAGCACAAACTCTAAAGCTGACCTAACATAGCTATTATATAGCTTGCTTATAATCTATTTGTTCTTGTAAACTACATTGTGATTTATTATACCTAACATCTTAGCTTTATCCTTGCTTCCAAACACTGATCACCCACTTTCAGATTACTGCTAATAATCACCTAAATCTTTTTCTTGGTCCACAGTCTCAAGCCAATCCCTATTCATATAATTAAATCCTTTGAGTAACCTACATGAATTTAACATTCTTTACTATCAAAATTCATTTGCCACTTACCTACCCATCCAAGAAGTCTGTCTAGATCACCTTGAAGTCCATCATTATTCTGTACTGAAATGACCACTTTGGTATCATCTGCAATCTTAGAAACCTTACATTTAAGACCTTTGTCTATATCATTTATATATATGAGGAATAATAGTGATCCCAGCACATACCTTTGAGAACTGACTCTTCACTGTTTCCCATAATGATCCATAATTTCCATTCATTAGCACACACTGCCTTCTGTTCTTCAACCACTCTTTACTCTTTAATCCAGTTCGCTACTCCAATAATACCATTGTGTGACAACTTTTACATCAGGCTTACATGGGGTACCCTATGAAAAGCTTTGCTAGTCTAAATATATAGCATCAACTGGATCATCCCTGTCTATAAATTCAGTAATATATTACATAAATTCTAGGAGGTTAGTTGAACATGATCTTTCTTTTCTAAAACCATGCTGGGAGTTATGCAGTATCTTATCCAAATGTTTCTCTCTTGACTTTTCAGTAACTTTTCCAAAACTTTTAAACTTTTACAACCAGCGATGTTAATTAAGCTAACTGAACTATAGTTTCCTAGATCTTCCTTACTACTATTCTTATAGGCATCACATTTTGCCATTTTCTAGTCCTACTTTTACATTTATAGAAGCCAAAAAACTATTCCTTAACAGATTAATTTTTGCCATTCTCTTTGCTTTTCTTATTGACTGGTTAAGTTCATTTCTTATTATTTTGTAATGTAAATCTTCCTCCCCACTACTACCTTTGAATATTTTAAAATATTTACTTTTTCTATTTTCTCTTTTTATCTCTATATTCCACCAGCTTTATTTTCTCTTTGCCACTGTAATAAGTTTATCTTTTAAAACATACTGTCAATATTTACTTGAAGCATTCCCACATCGTAAAACAAATTTGGCCTATAAACTTCTTATCCCAGTCAATTTTTATTAAGCATTGCTAGAAATTTACTAAAATCACCATTTCTTAAATCCAATATCTTTTCCTTATTGACTTACAATATGGGCCCAGACATCACATTCAAGTTAAATCTAATTATATAATGGTCACTAGTCCCTAAAGTCTCCTCGACTCTGACCTCATTCACCATTTTTTCATCATTTGTTTAAATTTAATTTAACAATGGTGCATATCTTGTAAGTTCTTGTATAGAGAATACAATTTATAAGTACCAAACTTCTATTAACTGTATTAAAAGTATAACACTCAATGTCTGGAAAATTAAAATTTCCCATTATGAGTATCCCTTTTACAGTATTATCTTGATTTCTTTCACAATTTCATCATCTAATACTTGATTCTGATCAGGAGCTCTATATCCCCTATTTAGGATTTATTATGTTTAAGAAGAGTATCTACCCATACAGATTCCACATAATTATTTGTTTTAATTTGAGTTATTAACACTATGGATCAACTGGGGCTCCAGCCCGGCAAAATTCAGCTAAAAATTAGGGAAAACTGGGGGTTAAAATTGCAAATTATACTTCATTATAATGGTGGACTAAACCAAACAAAATATAAGAAAAATAAAATTTTTTTTTCTTGATTTTTCAATATTTTCTTTGTTTCTTTTGACCGCTCCTCTTCTGCTTGTGAATGTTCATCTTTGGGTTTTGATTTTAGATGCCACCATAAAGATTTGGTTGAAAAATTTTTACTTGGGGCACCCGGAGGTCCTCTTCTAATTTCTTGGCTGCAGATGTTACTTAGCTATTTTGAGTCGTATCCTGAAACATTGTAAAGTACTCCCATATTGCTGAGACTGATCTTTTAACCATAGTGACTGAATGTAAAAACAAAATAATAATCTTGAAATAATGTAGCTAAACGATACTAGTGTGATACACAGCATTAAAATAACTATGTATAAATACAGGTTATATGAAATTTCTTTGGAGAAAATGTATATAATCAATAAAGTAAGTGGATGTTTGCCTTTCTACTCATTAATTATAATTAAATAAAATCTCAATTAAAATTTTATCTAATTTTAACCTAAAATTTCAGTGCTTTTAATTAATCTCTACAAATTTTAGGCAACTCTTCCAAGAGCCCAGACACCGGCAAAATTCCAGCCTAGGTCTGCCCCTAATTAACACTGATTCAGTATTGCTTTTAACATGGTGCTACACCACCACTCCTTCCTCTACATTGGTATAGATAAAATGAGTATCCATGTATTCAATATTCCTGTAGGAAGTCTCCATAAAATGCCTCATTGACACATGCTTCAGTAATGCAAACAATGTCAAGATCCCCCTCTATGATATAACTAGTCAACTAGGCTTTTTTTTTAAAAAAAAAAAATTTTTTTCTAAGGCCTAAAAAAAAAAAAAAAAAAATTAAAATATATATATATATATATATATATATATATATATATATATAATATATATATATTATATATATATATATATATATATATATATATATATATATATATATATATATATATATATAAATCATTATACCTTTGACTTACTTTTTTTTTTTTTTTTTTTTTTTAAACAAAAATTTTAGCTTTTTATAATTTAAAAATTTGACTGGTGTTTTCATGTTCTACTTTCATCATTTCCAAAAATTTCTTTAGATTCTGTTCTTCTATACTTTATATAGTAATATTTTATTTTTTTTTTACAAAAAAATTGTATTTATATAATATATATTATATATATATATATATATATATATATATATATATATATATATATATATATATATATATATATATATATATATATATATATATATATATATATATATATATAAAATGGATATTACCTGTGCAAGAAAAACTTGTCCAACAAAATTGTTTCAATATGAAAAAAAATACCACACCAATTATAATGTTGCATACATGTAATATATTTTAAGTAATATTTTTAAGTTTTAAAATGTATTTCTTCATTTCAGAATATAATAAATTATGGCTCCTCGTAAAGGGAAAACACAAAAGGAAGAGGTTCAAGTCAGTCTTGGGCCTCAGGTCAGAGAAGGAGAAAATGTTTTTGGTGTTTGTCACATTTATGCAAGTTACAATGATACTTTCGTCCATGTAACTGATCTCTCAGGAAGGGAAACAATTGTCAGAGTAACAGGTGGAATGAAAGTTAAAGCAGATAGGGATGAATCTTCCCCATACGCCGCTATGTTAGCTGCACAGGTAAGCTTTAATACCTTACTAAGAAAATATTTTTCATTTTAATTTGCTGTATTTCTCCCACCCCCCAAAAAAATTTTTTTTTGATTTTCCTTCTAAATAGGAACATTTCTCCTGCACTGATACTTCTCCATAAGGAATATAAATTCCATAAAAAAGACTTAACAATTTTCAGTGTATCTTATAATTAAAGTTTTCCATCCTACTCCCTTTCACAAAGTATGTTCTAAGTTTAGAGGTGATTTTTTCACAGTAGAATTTTTCCAACAGCATATTAAATGGTATTTTGTTAAATTATTCAAAATGTGCATACGTAGTGATATTTGATAAGAGCGCTGATATTTAAGGGTGCCTCCCATCAATTCATGTAATAATTATCATTTCCATTATTTACACATATCAAATGTTTAAAAAAAATTATTTTTGCTCTCAGGATGTAGCAGAAAAATGTAAATCCTTAGGCATAAATGCCCTTCATATTAAAATTAGAGCAACAGGTGGAAATAAGACCAAAACCCCAGGACCTGGTGGACAGTCAGCTTTAAGGTCATTAGCAAGATCCGGAATGAAAATTGGCCGCATTGAGGTAATTATTCTTATTTGAATTTCTTATTGGAAGTAATTTTATTTTTGTAGAGTGGACAGGATATTGCAGTCATTTTCTACATTCAACTGAATATAAATACTAAAAATGTCTTCTATTGCTTTGTGTTTGAAATTATCATAAATGTATTTTGCTAACTTTTAAGGTAAAGACGAACTTAATTAAATAATATTGATATATAATTATTTTAACTCTTAATAAATTTTTTAAAAATAGCAAGTATCTATTTGATATCCTTGAAGTATTTCACTTTTATTAGTTGTGACTTGCTATGTACCTTTTAAAGATTGTATACCGAGTTTATTAACCTCTCCTTCTGCACTTTTATATCGCCAAATATAAGCTTCATTTAGTTCATTTGTATATTAGGAGTATTGAGTAATTAATCCAAGAATTTTGATATTTCACATAGAGGAAAAAAAAAAGTCCATCTTGATATAATTCATTTTCCAACATATCTCTAATCTATCCTTTTTTTGCTGCATATCTAAATTGATTTTAGATTTTGCAAACTCAAAAAGGTATATCAATTAAAAATTGATGAAAATATCATTATAATTTAATGATAATTGTCAGTTTTTTACATTGGTTTTGTAGTTATATAGTTAGTTGTCAATTAATAATAAGTCAGTGTAATGCTGAAAGAAGAACTTTTTTGGTGGTGGTTTTATAAAATGTAATTTTTTCATTTGCTTTGACTTATGTAATTTTTTTTTTTTTTGGTATATGTAGAATTTGAATAAAATCTTTTAATACTCGTATACCTATAAAATATAAATATATATACCGGTATTTTAACTAAAACGATAAATTCTTGTTTAAAAATAGCAATTATCGATTTGGTTCCCGTGAAAATAATTTCAGTTATTAGTAGAATGATTTGCTGTCTACCTTTGGAAGGTTATACAAAGTTCATTAACCACTCGTTTTCTGCGTTTTTAAATCTACCAAACGGTCTTCATTTAGTTCAATTATACTAAAAGTATGAAATATTAGCTTTAGAATTTTAGTATTTCACATTTAAAAAGAAAAAAAAATATCTTTCAATTCTATTAAATTTCTAATATCCTTTTTTATTTGCTGCAGATCTAAATCTTAATTTTAGATTCTGCAAACTCGAAAAGGTATAATAACTAAAAATTGATTAAAATATCATTTTAATGTAAATGATAATTGTCAGTTTTTTACATTGCTTTTTTTGTTTTCAAAGTTATACTTTCTATTATGTGTGTATTTTGCGAAAAGAATATAACTACCACTAAATTGGTGGTGGTATGATTTTATTTATAAAATGTTATAATTTGTTTGGACTAGTAGTTGGTTTGTTTTGGTATTGATGAATTTTTAATCACACCAAGAAATAGTCAAAAACCATTTAAAATAAGAGCGATTGGGTTGGTTATTTATTTTGTTACTGTATTTTGTTACATTTTTCATTATTATATTTGTTGAAACTATTTTTTTTCCAGGATGTTACCCCAGTTCCTTCTGATTGTACTAGAAGAAAGGGTGGTCGTAGAGGAAGAAGATTGTAAGAACATATATTTTCCAGAATTATATGGATCTTGATTTTTTGTGTTTCTTTAGCCTTTTTATCTGTAAATAGTTTGAATGATCGTTGATATTCATCATTGCTTGAAACATAGTTGAGGTTATTAGGGATATTTGAGATTATTTGAAGATATACGGAACAACATAATTATTTTAAAAGCTTTTATCATTTAAATTAAATTCTCTCTGACTTTGTTCTACATTTTTGTTTCGTCAGCTTTGAGGCGCCAAAAATTGAAGTAGGATTTTTTTAAAAGAATTATTGATTTATAGAACGTTCATAATGCTACCAATTTTCAGCAAATGTATATTTTCTCCATTGTTAATTTCTCGTTACTCCCTTTAATTAATGATTAATTACATCCTTTATGTCATCTTATAAGTGAAATATGCGCACCGTTGTTACTGGGCAATTTTATTTCGGACTGATTCTACCATTTAAAATTATTCAGTTCAGGCTCTATAATTTAGTAAATTTTTTGTTCAGTCGCGATTTTGGGGGAAAAGAGAGAGTAATGGAAAGATTAATTTTTAAATAGTTTGTGTTTGAGAAATTTCTAAAAAATTGTGTGTTAGAAGTTGCATCTGGAGGTCATTTCTCTATTCAAGAAGAGCTTTTCTAGGTAGTATATACCTAAGATCTTCAAGCGGGATCGAACCGACGCCCTCAAGGACGTGTCAATCACACCACCCACCAGTAACTAATTTGTAAGGCATTTCTACCTTTTTTAAATTTTCGATACTGCTTCACAAAATTGCAATACCCAGCAAATGAGTATGTAGTACATTAATTCATATTTAGGGTTACTGTGGCTTTTCTAAGCTTTTTAGACAAAATATGAAGGTGTGCTATGTGTACTCGGGCGCGTTTGGCGAATAAATGCCATATGTGAATCGAATCACTGGATAATGCTGAGACATTGTTGTACAAAGGGCGGAATGTGAGTAGTCCGCTCCTTCAAACGCCTATATTTAAAATTTTCAATTTTTTTCCTAAATTTAATGTAAAAGTAATTGAAAATTTCAATTTCTAGTTTTTGACACTTTCTTAAAAAGAATGAAAAATTTCAGGACAATTTTGTGACTATTACAGATATTGGTTCTAATCTGTCTGAAACTTCTCTTCATAAGTTAAATTTTATGCAATTAAATAGCTGGGATTTAGGATTAAAAAATAATTTTGAATCACATTTTCCTGAAAGAAAACTGGCAGAATAAAATGTACATTGAAGTCCATTAATATTTTTAAAATAAAGTGTGCCAGCTGTAAAAGTAAATTTTATTATATTAGTGTCATTGCTTAGTAATGTACATAATAGATTTATTTTTGAGTGCATTCGCAGAAATTAAAATATTGAAAAGTATATTAATAAATTTTTCGTTTCTAAATCGTTTCTCCAGACGAAAGCTGAAGCCAGGAAGTGTGAAAGTCATTAATTGTCTCTGATGAGAATATTGCTTACCATTTGAAATATTAGAAATCACCAGGAATAGAAATGCCAGTTCATATAGACAAACTAAGTAAATGTATACGAGT
>SEYY01001479.1:0-18899 GCA_009176605.1 Armadillidium nasatum | reverse complement strand
GGTCAAGAGGCTTTAGTTCAATTGCACCTTGTAAGCGTTTAAAATGCAAGTCTTTATGCAAATGTTCATCAACGACGAGCGTGAGAGGTGCAATTGTTGGGCACGACGACGATTGAAGTGGATGGCTCCTCAGCAACACTATCGCGAACAGCAGCAATATTTTCTGCAGTACGAGCTGTACGACATGCACTGGTCTTTTCAAATCCCTACAGACCCGGGTTGCTCAAATTTTTTCACGATTTTCCGATTGTACGCACATTTGGACGATTAAATTGACCAAAAAAAATCACGAAGTGCACGATATGCATTTTGATTTGAACGCCCATTTCATAATAAGCCTGAATAACTTTACACGTTGCTCCATTGTGTATCTTCCATGGTTCAAATTGAGTAAGTCTGAAATTAAAAAAGTCAAATAAAATGCAGTAAAAAACTTGACGTTTAGTGTGGTTCACATTCAACATCGGCCCATACAATTTAACCACCTATTATATATATATATATATATATATATTGGGAAAAAATTAGTTCCATGTTTGTAATGTAAATAAAGTAATAAATTCTTGATTGAAATCTGCATTTACTTAACATTAATAGTCGAAGATATTTTAGTGCTGTCATATAGAATTGAGTTAAAAAAACAAAGTAAATAAAAATCAGTGGAAGAGGGCATTGGATACATCAATAATTTAAAAATTTTGTTCTTATAGTGAAGAATTTTATTTTTACCAGATATCCGGCTGGGTGGTACTGATATCCAACTGGATACTGAAAAAAGGCCAGATAATCAGATCTTAACTGAATATTCAGCCCATCCCTAATATATAATATAATATATATATATATATATATATATATATATATATATATATATATATATATATATATATATATATATATATATATATATATATATATATATATATTTCTTTCTTCAGAGAGTTGGAACAGACAACTCCTTTTGTTAAGGAAGATTCATTTGAATGAAATTTGGCTGTATAAAAATCCACGAATCATCTTATATCGTTCCTACTAATATATTGTTGTATGTGAATATATATATATATTATATATATATATATATATATATATATATATATATATATATATATATATATATATATATATTATATATATATATATATATATATATATTTATTTATTTTTTTTTTACCTCTGGAGGGCAAAGGCCAGAGGCCTACCAAATTTCCACCAGAGAAAGTAGCAAATCGGGATCCTGATTAGATGTTCTGAGACACGGCGTTTGAAGGTGTGTAGATCATAGGAAATTGGAAAATAGATGAAAGGAGTGTGTTCCACACTTTACCAGTAGAGTACATGCAAGATTGAGCATAGCGGTTAAGTCTGGGTCAAAGAGTTGGACAGAGAAAGGATGAGACTGTGTAGAAAAATGTTTCATTAGCTCTTCTCAAAGGAGGAGGTATGCCATGAGAGAGTTTGGAAGGGCAGAGTCCATTGTAAGTGCGATAGTATATCGAGAAGTGACGCAACAATTTGATGAGCAGAAAGAGATTGGAGAGAATTAAGAGAATTAGTAAAGAGTAGGAGAGTTGATAAAATGAAAAAACCTTAGACTCTACCTTTTCAAGGAGAGTTTTTGAGTGGAACCACCCAGATATGTGAGGCACAACACCCCATATAACCCTTAAATATATAATATATATATATATATATATATATTATATAATATATATATATATATATATATATATATATATATATGTATATATATATATATATATATATATATATATATATATATATATCACCACCACTCACAGGCACAGCCCTTTTCGAGGAAGCGTTATATACAAACAGAAAAGAGGAAGAAAACTATCCTCAGACCCGAACCTAACCCACATCTCTCAGGTGGGCACAGACGGAAGCCTTAAAGAGAGGAAGATTAAAACAAGAGGAAAAATAGATGATGGTAGAGAGTCACACAGAACAGTTTGTGGCTGGAAAGGAGTTGGCAGCACAGCGGGCAAGCATGGGGTTTCCAGCATCCACACAAAATTTGTGCAAAAGGACTGCACCCCTTGTGCAACATGGTCGACGCAATGATGGAGGAATGCGAGAGGCCAATTCCCTCTAGCACCTGCCATAGTAATACCTATAGAAAGAGATAGTATGCTAACTTCACGTCGAACTGGAAGAGAGATAGAGAGAGAGGGGTTGAAAATAGGGGACAGTTTTTTAATCTTTTAGCTTTAGACGCAACCCAATCCAGAAGAGTAGAGGAACCGGAGCTCCCCAAATGTGAGAACAGTACTCCATACGAGGGTGAATAAGAACCTTATATAATTGTAATGGTTTAGAAGGAAAAATTCATGTAACCTGAATAGTTCTCCCAGCTTCTTAGAGGCTGCCTCAGCAACCATTGTGATAGGTGGTTTTCAAGACAATTTATTGTTGTTTATAATATAACTTCATTTTAATAATAATTCATATTAATTTTGTATTCATTTATTGGGCTCAAAGGACGAATTCGTCTCCCCAAGACGTCCATTTCAGTATGTATTATACATATAAGGTATACAATTTTTGTTTGTACAACTTTGTAACTGGAAAAATGAAAAAAGATTAAAGATTATTATTATTATTATTATTATTATTATTATTATTATTATTATTATTATTATTATTATTATTATTATTATTATTATTATATTATTATATCTTACTGTACTTTATTTCCTCTGAAGTTCACATTGGACTCAAAGTGGTTTCTGTACCCCATTTTTTACATGAGTTTGTGGGTAGCCCACTACACAGCCCTCCCCATTTAGCCAGGACTTTGGACCGTCTTGCATTTTTGTTTTACCTCAGTATGCATGGCTGGGTTACACAAACAAAAAGAAATAAAAATCATATGACGTTCATCAAAACTAAATTTGATGATGCTTTGGTGTGTTTGTGGTATGTGACATTGTTTCCTTTTCTGTTCATGATATTTTTTACTCTTGAATTAATGAAATTAGTCAGTCCTCACTGTCAGATACCAACACACAAACTCATAATTAACAAATTACTACAGGGTAAGTGCTTTCTATTCAAGGCATTTATTAAAACAAAATCTTTCACACTTGATATTTAATTCCATTGTCAAATAAGATCTTACTAAGGAGTTACAGCTTACTACATAGATAACTGGTGTTTAGAATGTTTTATTAACCTTCAAACGTTTTCTTGGGCATCACACTGCACACAGAATTATGGAGGAATACGAACAAATCAATGGATTTTTACAATCTAAGATTTCAAACATAACTATTAATGCTACAAATATGAATTTTGCCTTTTCACTATCAGGAGTTTCTGAAATAACCATTGTTGAAGATTAAAATGTGGACTTGAAAAGTAATGATTTAGACATCAGTTCTGAAACAGCACTAACAACCAAACTTTATTCCTGATTTGCTCATACTTTGCAGTTTGTAGTAAAGGATTGTCTCGAAGAAGCAGGAAAATTAGGTATAACATTGGGAAATGTTTTTAAAGTTGGTATATTTTGTGCACAAATTGACATTGAGTACAGATGTTCTAGAAGGAGAAAAAATTTAGAATCTAGTTGTGCTACTAGCTGGAATTTGCAAATTAAATTTTAGAAGATAAGTTTGGAAGGGGTTCCAACTCTTGGAGCATATTTCCAAAATATTTTTAATGATATGATAGAAGCTTTTAAACAGCTTGAGGATACAGCTGGCTCAAGCATAACTATCCCATGTGTCCGAGGCCTAAATTATCACCTTGAGCAGCTGCATTTAAGATAAAATAGTGCTCTGGTATTTGGACTGAAAAAAAACATACAAGAACGTCTTTAGTTGTATGAAAAAATAATTAGACAAGTGTGAAAGATTCTATGTTTAAGGTGAACTGGTGTGCAGAAGAGGAAAAAGTAACCATAAAGCCTTCCTTATTAGCGACAGCACAGTTCTTTTTCAAGGAAGTTGTAAAAGAGCCTAACATCAATTTTGCTTTATAAGAGGATAAATTTGAATCAAGTTCAGGAAACTCTCCATTAAAAAGGAAGATTATGTTCAGCTTTGCGTCTTCCTCAACTCAAAACTATCCAGACTCAAACCAAATGCAATAGCATATTAATGTTGATTTTGTATTAGGGGAGAAAGTGAAGTACTGACATATTGGAAGAACCATGAGTTAACGTTTCCAACAAGGCAAAGGTGGCAGAGTAATATTTGGCTACCCATGCATCTTTTGTACCTGTGGAAAGACTTTATCATCGCGAAAAATGTTTTTCACCCTGACAGATGTGTGTTGACTGACAATTTTGAAACATTAATGCCCACACATTGCACAGCAACAGGACGCTTAAATTGTGTGCAGCATTGTACTAGTTCGTTGACAAACCCAAGTTTCAGGTGATATTAAGCCTCAACCCATTATCAAGGTTTGTAGTACAATGAATTAAATAAAAATCTTTAAAAAAAAAAAAAAAAAAACTACAGGGAAGTTATAAATGTGTAATGAAATAGGCAAATAAATATATATATGCCTTCAGCATTTTATTTTATTACTCATTCTTCCCATGACGGGTAACTTCATGTACAATATTTATAAAAGAATAATTTAATGGAACGTATCTGGTTGAATTTTAAGTAGTTTAGAATTAGTTTATGAAATACATTATCATATATAAAACCTTGAAATCCATTCTTCAGTAAGTTCATGCCGTTAGAAATAATGTTTCAAGCTGTGAAAGTTGCTTATCTACATGGTTTCTGAAAACATTGTCTCGAAAAATTATTTTTATATATGTTGATGTTATGAACTTGAGTTTGGTTCCTAGATTTGAAAGTCCAAAGAAATCATCTAGAAATCTTTTTCAGAAAGTCAGTTTGAAATGTTGTGAATAAGCTGCCAGTCAAATAGCTCCATAAGATGTCTTAAGTTAAATTAAGGATGAGACCTGAACAACATCTCAATGCAACACAGTGACTTGTGTTTCAAGTTCCTTTTAAATATAAATATATCTTTTGTAGATTCCATATGAATTACAACTTCTCAAAATAATGTATTTTAAATTGTTTACAACGTTTCTTTATATATGTAGATTTATAATCAAGCTTTGTACATGCAAAGGAGAATGTATCTTAATTAAAATATTTATTCTTAATTATAAAATTGTAAAAGTTCTGTGTAAAAAAACTTTTAAGTTTGTGTTTTATCATTGGGAGTAAATTTTGTTGGTCAATGTAAGATTTCCACTTGGCAATTTCCCTCTCTTCGTCAGATAATGAATAGAGAGAATTATAAACAACTACATCAATTGTACTTGAGCTCATTTTTCTTCATAGTAGTCTATTAAGTTTGTCTTCTATACAGGAAATAAGTTTGACAGTTTTCAGTTATAAATTCAGACTTATCAAAATTTTAAAATTATCATTAGTACTTATTCAAATGGTCTTCATTTTATCTATATGAACCATAGCCTTATTTGAGATGCGCTGAGTCGAAAATGGCCTTTGTTTTTTTCAATCAGGTCTGGTTTGTTCGCTACAGACATTTAAGAAAAAAACTATTTTTCGTCCAAAAACCCAATTCCTGAGGATCATAAACATTCGGTTTTGCCGTCTTCCTGGGTAAATAAAAGTCAACGTATCCAAATACATTCATTTATTATATACTCGATTACATTTGATAAGTTTAATACATGTACATGAGCAGTGACACAGTTCAGATTTCACGGCGTAAATCCCCGTTTCCTCGATTTCCGTGTGTGAGCAGCTGCTGGGTTGTCTCTCTTCAGCGACCAGCAGTAGTCCGCGAGCATGACTGCGTCCCACCTCCCCTGGTACCTCTCCTCCATTTGACGCATGTCCTGATGGAACCTTTCTCCCTGCTCGTCGCTGACCGCACCAAGGTTTTCAGGAAACCTCTCCATGTGTGAGAACAGGAAATGCATCTTTATACTCATCAAACACCCGAGGTTTTGGAAGTTCTTTATCATGCTGTTGATGAGTGTGCCGTAGTTTGCTGCCTTCTTGTTCCCCAGGAAGTTGTTCACCACCTGCACAAACGACCTCCAGGCGGCGCACTCTAGCGTGTTCATGGAGTTTTCGAACTCTGTGTCCTTGATAGCTGCCGTATCTGTGGGCCATCGAAAATGCCGGCCTTCAGCTTCTCAATGGTGACTCCAGGGAAGGCTCGGCACAGGTAGTTGAAGCACCTCCCATCCTTGTCCAGAGCGCGCGTGAACTGTTTCATTAACCCAAGCTTGATGTGAAGCGGTGGGAACAAAATCTTTTCCCGGTCAACAAGAGGTTTGTTTATGATGTTGCTGGCCCCAGGTACTAACTGCTCTCGCGCCGGCCACTCTTTCTTCACATAGTGCTGGGCTCTGTCTCGACTGTCCCACTTACATATAAAGCATGGGTACTTTGTGTACCCGGACTGCTGACCAAGTAGAAAGTTCACCATCTTAAGGTCGACGCAGATGATCCATTGGTGCTGCTGATATTGGATTTTGTCGAGCACGTACTTGACTGCTTCATATTTCTCTTTGAGAGTTGTGGAGTGCGCAAGAGGAATTGAGGCGAACTCGTTCCCGTTGTGTATGAGCACACTCTTCAAAGAGCGCTTGCTACTGTCTATGAAGAGTCGCCAATCTCTCGGATCATATTGAGGAGCGCCGAGTTTAGCAAGAAGACCGGCGACATTTCGGCAGTACACGAGGTCTTCCTCCTCGCAGAAGTAGCCCATGTAGTCCTGATGCCTTCTACGAAAGAACGTGATACGCGCGTCGTCACCGAGTAGATTTTTCTCTTTGAGTCTGGAGGCCAACAGCTCGGCGGAAGTCTTCGACAAGCTGAGTTCCCGAACCAGATCATTAAGCTCACATTGTGAAAAGGGCTGCGGACCATCTTGTGTTCCATACTCCTCATCTGTATCTCCTCCCTCATATGCAGTGGTGGCCTCGTCGTCGCTGTCAGGAAGCTCTCTGCACGCTGGTACAGGAAGTTCTTCGCAGTGAGCAACTGGACGGCGGGCAGATGGAAGGTCGGGGTACTGGAGGCTGCTCCGATTCTTCCGGTTGATGCCAGTAGTATCGATGGCGCAGAAGTAACAATCCGATTCATGGTCAGACGGCTCCCTCCAAACCATCGGAATCCCAAACTTCAGTGACGTTTTCGTGCCCTTCGTCCACCGCCGGAGATATTCCACGCACGTCTTGCACACCGTGTGCGGTGCCCAGGACTTATCTTGGTCACCCAGCTTGACTTGAAAGTAAGCCTGGTAGGCGCGCTTCACAAAGCTTGTGATGCCCTTCCTGTGCATTGCCAGCGTGTATTCTCCGCAGATGTAGCAGAAAAAGTCAGGATTATTCCTGCATGACCGTCGCGCTGAAGCCATATCAATACTCTGAAAAGAAAGAAAAAGGTCAATTAGTCATTTTGAAACAGAAACACATCAGAAGCAACCATTTATATATGAATAATTCGCTATATTCTTCCAGAAATATAGGATTGAACTCAAAACCTCAGCATATTTAGACTAATTTTGGTGTTCTGAGTCCAAAAATCACCTTGGTTTTGCTCTATCAGGTCAACTTTTTGAGATACAGCCATAGGTCTACCTGACGAGCTATACATATGATAATTATCATATGTATAGCTCGTCAGGTAGGCCTATGGCTGTATCTCAAAAAGTTGACCTGATAGAGCAAAACCAAGGTGATTTTTTGGACTCAGAACACCAAAATTAGTCTAAATATGCTGAGAAACCCCTGACGATTTTTTGGCTGTTACCCAGTGTTATCATTATACTTATTCAATATCATTATCTTGATGACACCATAGCCTTATTCAGTTCTAGATACTATATATATATATATATATATATATATATATATATATATATATATATATATATATATATATATATATATATATATATATATATATATATATATATATATATATATATATATATATATATATATATATATATATATATATATAGGGTGTTTTATTAATTTGAATTTTAGAAATATTGTAATCCACATTAACCATTTTGTGTATTTTCATTAGAAAGCATGAAAAAAACTTATAATATGTTAAACAATTATGATTTTGGGGTCCCGACAAGAGGGTAAAAAGTTTTCAGTTTCTGAAAAATTTATCGAAACTAAGATTACAACAAAATGCAAGAGAGTTTACAAATTATATAAAAAATTTAGAGTTTGTTCATACCAATCAACTCTGCATGAATTCTTTTTTCATTTTCTTAAGGTATTTTTTCCTATTAAGCAGAACTGTTTGAGCAAATTCTGTTTCTGTTCCTCATCCTTTGTTAAAGAGTAATTAAATTCTTTTAATAGTGCAATTGCACGTTCCGCCCGATCATTGAAGACTGGAATGTTGACCACAGTTTCCTTTGCTTTATTGAAACCTTCATCTTCATGCCACTTCCTGTAAGAATTTTAGATCGAAACCAAATGCGTGGAAGAAAGATGCTGTCTTGCATGTTACGAAATCTGCCAGACCTTTCGAAAGAAGATTATCATTGTTTATCACTGCTGGCCTCTTGTAATTTGATTTCGATGCTGGTTTTCCAAGATTCGTTATCATCTCAGCCTTTTCTTTCTCTTCGATCTCCTCATTAAAGAAAGACATGGCAATTAGAGCTTCTGAGACATACCATAGATGTCGACACACATATGTGCAACAATACTACATGGAAATCTTGCCTTGGCGAATGCTTCGCTATCACACAGGAATTACAGATCAATAGATTCGGCAATGATTGAATTTGCTGCTCGGCTCCAATCTTTAATGTAGATAAGGGACACAAAATAACGCTACAGATGTGAGACCATCCAACTCACGAGTAGACATCTTGAACTGATGTTTGAAGAGAATCACTTTCAGGGAGTAGATGACTTTCACCATCCAATGTGCATGATGGATAACGCCAGGATCTTTGATTAAAATGTCTGTAACTGAAGCTTCTAAGAATGAGAACCAGCTGGAGCAGTTCTTTGTAATCGTCTCGCTGATGTGTCGTGTTCATCAAATCTCTTGCCAACATGCTTGCCTTCTCTCTTATAGTTCTTTGATTGTGTTATTTATTGGCTTGATTAAAATTATTTGGCTGTACATTTGACAGGTCGACCGTTTTCTATTGAGCATTGAATCGTTTAAATATGAGTATGTCAGGTCTAGCTGAGGGACCATATTCATATTTAATCACGTTACTAAGAATAACCTCATAAATGGGATGTCGATATGCGAAGTAGAATAGTTCTCTGCCAAGAGCTTTTTCTATACGAAAACGCAAGCACCAACATGAACTCCGGTGTTTGACGCTGTTGAATCAAATGGCAGTCCCAGCACTCGCTCTTCTAACTTGTGTTCCCTGATTAAGGTAAAGCATGCACTATTTTAGGAATGCCCAACTACTTCTCTTTACCCGCACCAGAAATGAGAACAGCAACTCGTTCAACACTCCATCTTATTCTCAATATCAGGTAAGAGTTTACCGTCCCAGTGCAAGATAAGAGGATGCCCCAGACAAAAATTTTCATTTTCATACGATTGAGCAGTTGTTTTTCTGTGCGCCTGGCGCGTGCTGTAAATAGTGCTAGAAGAAATAGACAGATTATTCACGTCATGGCCTAGTGATTTAGGCTTTGCAGCTTATGCCATAACTGCATTCCGATAGGAAACATTCAGTCGATCGTGAGATCGCATTATTAATCGCTTTTTGGTATTACTCTTGGAGGTGGAAACGCAAAACGCAACTTTTCATCAGTGACATAAAAGTCACTCGATAGTGATGTATCACTCTCCAAAACCACGATATCGTTTTTTTGTTCTGTATTTTTCTTGCCTTCTCTTGCTGTTTTTTTAAAAATCTTCTGCTCTCTTTTCTTTCCTCATGTCCATAAAATACTGTTTCATGTTAATCTAGCCAATACTGCATGACTTTCGATTATGATGCTGCATCTCCAGAAATTGTATGTCTTCCTGATTCTGTATCATCTCTTTGGCATTTACATTAACAATATCATAGTTATTTCAAATTTCGTTCTTGAATGTCTCCTCCTTTATTCGATATGACTCTGATTTCTTCGATTTATTCTTTACAAGCAGATCATACTCCTTGAGAAGGTATTCCATCTTCCTTAAGGCAGAATCCCGACACATAGTGGATATTACTGCTCTCTCTCAATACTTGAGAATAGGATACAGACATAGGTTAAGGGATTTGGTACGGCCCAAATTTTGCTTTTATTTTTAAAAAAAACTTCTTGAGAAGCTGCAACTTCGTTGGAAGAGAACTTGTTGTAATATCGGGGTCCGTCTGCCGGACAAGAAATACTTCAGTTCTTGATCTTGTGGTCATCTGAAGAAGAAGAAGAAGAAAAAAAAAAGTTTACCATTTATTGCTACTTTCACAACAAATAACCTAACACATTTAATAAAAAAATATTTAGGTATGCATAAAATATAATATAATATATATATATATATATATATATATATATATATATATATATATATATATATATATATATATATATATATATATATATATATATATATATATATATGAGAGATCCCGGTTAGCTCAGTGGATAAAGCGGAGGAAATTCAGTAGACAAAGCGGAGAATTTCCACGCTTTAGGACGGGTAGTTCGAGTCTCGGTAAAAACGAAGACTCCGATCGCTCCGCCCACTAACCAAGATCGGACACAAAAAATCGCCGCTCGTAGGAGGTCTTCTGTAATTAATTACAGTTTACGGCAAAAGTGTATTAATACACTGATCTCAATACCCACACATCACTACAAAAACACAGCCAACACATACAAATACAACCTATAATTACATACAAACACTATCCTCTAACTGCCACTTGTACAGTAGGTCTTCAAAGTATAGAATCTCACTACGTCCACGGATAGCTGAGTGATCTAGATCTGTAAGACTGTGGCAAGGGTTACTATCACCCCAGATAACTGTACATCATATCACCAGCATTAGGTGACCCCACTGGTCGGGAAAACACAAATAACTCTCCTTCTCACGATTGTCCTCACTACGGTGAGAGGTTAAAAGTGGTTAGAAAGTCTAAAAGTATATATATATATATATATATATATATATATATATATATATATATATATATATATATATATATATATATATATATATATATATATATATATATATATATATATTGAATGAATACCCTAATTGTTGTATAATAAACTACGACAACGGAGCATACGATCTTATTCATAGCTCCGATATGAGTGAAGTGAGAAGAGAGAGAGAGAGAAAAAAAAATACGCGTCGGGACACGAAAGTTTACCCGGGGACACCTCTATATTCTTGTATCGTGTTTATAGTTGTACAAGCCTTTTTTCTCGAAATGATTCACAATATGAATCATGTTAATCAAAGTTATCAAAATAATTTATTTTTTCCAATAGAATGATGAAACACACTATATATATATATATATATATATATATATATATATATATATATATATATATATATATATATATATATATATATATATATATATATATATATATATATATATATATATATGTTTTTAGCCCTTAGTATTTTTAGTACCATCTGTAGCTTTACTTTTCCATTACATTGTAAAGAGAAACAAAACGGAATTATGTCAAGGATTTTTAGCGCTCTCTTTGGCCCTTGGACTTAATGGTGTAATTACAAATGTCATCAAAGTTATTGTTGGTATGTATGTAAAGAGTTTTATTATCAATAATTCTTTTTTCATTTTATCAACTTTTATTCTTAAATTCCACTACAACCTTTTTGTGGTTCATTTTTCATGTTTAGTAGCATATAGTGTTTTTGAATTGGCCTGTGTATAAGTCTGAATAATTCTTTCCATTAAACTGTAAAGTTTAATGAGAGGAGAGAGTTAGTAAGAGCAGGAGAGTTGATGAGACGAAAAGGAACATCTGTTTATAAAACAGGTTTGTGTTCTTTGAGTCCCAATCATAAAACCAATTTGAATTAAATTATATTAATATAAGAAAATCTTCACATCTCGCTAATATAAATTTTCACATCACGTTGAAACTTATTACATATCCGCAAAGGATGATAAGCCCTGCTTTGCCTACTAAGACGTTCTACAGACGACCACTCCTCCTCCGTCAGCGCAAACTTTGCCTTATTCCAGTAACTAAGAATCTATTCCAAATACTTTTACAACGTCTCTTTCGCCTCGGGTTTGTCTGGAGTTCTTTACGGGGTTCTGGATTCCCTGATAAGGAGGGCTGGTGATCTGCTAGAGGTCACCGTCCTTGGATACAGTAGTATCAGGGCAGGAAACACTGATGAAATCTTTGCTGTGCACTCTACTCCTCGCACGTTTTCTTCCATCATTTTGACTTTCTTCAACATTTGCTGAATTACAAGAGTGTTGAGAGTTGTACAACTTCCTCTGTTAAGAGTAAGCGCCCACAAATGGCTTGCGACCGACGGTGAATATGGTGGAGGAGAATCTCTTATCTTTCATCGAAAGTTTGAAGATAGTTCAGTTTAACTGAATATTCTTCTCATATCTCTTTTCTCCATGAATACCCTATTCCACCGGGATCCGGGCTCCTCCTTGCAGAACTTCGAGTGGAACTTGTTCCCACCAAGTCCCTCGAATGATTACCAAGATAGTTAAGCACATTATGAAGATTCTTACGAATAGTCTCGAAGATTGATTTCCTTTCCGCTTTTAATTATCTGCAAAATTTGTACAGTGAGAATATCTTTGGATATTTGACTTTCGAAGAATTGGCTGCACTTTTTAACTCGCATTTTCCAAAGTCCATATGTCTTCAAGAACTACAATTTCGAGATTGACTTGCAACCATCTAGATTTAGAACACCCATAACTTCTATGACAGCGGTTTGACAAGAGTTTCTTTTCTTGAGTTCGTCCTGCACCCCCAAATACCACTTTCTTCTTTATTACATGAAGTGTTCGATTTCCTCCGTCTCGATCTACTGTTGACATTCTGTTCTATTTACCATTCTTAAGCAACAACTACATCAAATAACACCTTATGTCCTTTTTTAAGAACCTCCTTTAATCTAGACCAGGGGTGGAAAACCTTTGGCATTCTTACTTATTAAGTGCAATTTTTTTAACTGAAGTTTCATTTTACATAAAAACTTATTCTTTGAAAAAAATATGTATTTTAATTCCCTATTATTTTAATTCTTACCTTGAACTTAGGATTATCATGTTGTAGCCTAAATTGGAGTTGATTTCTCTCAAAAAACATACAACAAAGCCATTGAAAATGTCAATTAACTTTAAGAATGACCTTTTATCATATATATATATATATATATATATATATATATATATATATATATATATATATATATATATATATATATATATATATATATATATATATATATATATATATATATATATATATATCCGGTGGGCAAAGGCCGGAGGCCTACCAAATTTCACCGGAGCTAGAATAATCCTATCTTCACCGAAGGAGGCCAACATGTCCAGATACACGGCGTTTGAAAGTATGCAAGTTAAAGGAAGTGGGGAAAACAGATAAAGGGAGTGTGTTCCAGATTTTACCAGTAGAGTATGTGTAAGATGAGCATAGCGGTTAAGTCTGGGGTCGGAGAGTTGAATAGAGAAAGGATGAGACTGTGTAGAAAGGCCTGTCACACGAGCTTCTCAATGGAGGTGGTATGCGACTAGAGAGTTCAGAAGAGCAGTGTCCGTTGTAATAGCAATAGTAAAGAGAGAGCGACGCAACAGTTCGACGGCCAGAAAGAGATTTAAGAGAGTTAGTAAGAGCAGGAAAGTTGATGAGACGAAATGCCCTAGACTCCACCTTCTCAAGGAGAACTGTATGAGTGGAACCACCCCAGATGTGTGAAGCATACTCCCTACAGGGGCGAATAACACTTCTATAGAGAGCAAGCAAGTTGGGTGGCGTGAAGTAATTCTGAAGGCATCTTAGAACACCCAACCTCTTAGAAGAGTGTTTAGAAAGAGAAATAATGTGATCTTTCCAAGAAAGATCATGAGAAATGGATACGCCAAGAATATTAAGAAGAGATGAAGGTTTGAGTTGTGTGTTTTCGAAGAAGACATCGTAGCTGTGTGGAAGATTGTGTCGAGAGAAGAGATGGAGAAACTGAGTTTTTGAGGCATTGAAAACAACTATCTTTTCTGTGCCTCAATTTGAAATACGTGAAAAATCAGAGGTTAGTTGCTTCAAGGCTACCATTCTCGAGCCTGTTGTCTGCTGTTGGGAGGGACGTCTTTTAAACTGAAAGGAGTAATGAAGAGTGGAGTCATCAGCATAGGAGTGGATATGAGATGAGGCAGTAGAGAGAAGGTCATTAATGAAAAGCAGAAAAAGTGTTGGGGATAGGACAGAACCCTGAGGAACACCACTAGTAATAGATTTAATGGAAGAACGGTGGCCGTCTACAACAGCTGCTATAGAATGTCCAGAAAGGAAATTAGAGAGATCACAGAGAAGGATAGATACCGAAATAGGGAAGTTTAGAAATCGAAGCTTTGTGGCAGATTCTATCGAAGGCCTTCGATATGTCTAGCGTGACAGCAAAGGTTTCACTGAAATGCTGAAGAGTAGAGGACCAAGAGTCAGAGAGAAGGGAAAAATCACCAGTAGCGTTTCTTACGAAAGCCATACTGGCGATCAGAGATAAGATTAGAAGATTATTTCAGGTTGGGTTGGGTTCCATTGATCTTGATTCGCTTACCTGTCGGTCACAAATCCGACACACAATTAGCTTATGTCAAAGGACTACGGTTTGTTCGTTCTTTATCTCCTCGTTGGCTATGATGCATTGTCAGTTACAAGACGTATGCTTTTCCTCGCCTTACATAATATACCATTCTACGATCGTGTTACATACATTCAAAATCCTCTCATTTTCGTAGTAACGAAAATTTCGATTTTCTTCAGAAATTGACATACTCTAAGATATAAACTTTCTCCATAACCAATCATTTCGTTTTGACTAGGCACTAGGTGCCGTTCTTGACGTTTGTTTTCCAACCCAATATGGCCGCTTTCTTGTATAAATTGACGTTACCAGTACAAGCTCTCAAAACTATTATTATTATTATTATTATTATTATTATTATAATTATTATTATTATTATTATTATTATTATTAAAAATTAACAGGTCGGCCCAGACCTGATTTCTTTTATAGATGTTTTCCTGATGGTAATCCTGAGCTTGAAAATGTATCAGACATATCATTGGCTTGCAAAGGAGAAGAGGCAGAAATTTTAGAGGGTAGAAAAAGTTTTCCTAGTGGACATGCATCTTGTAAGCTCTTGCGTATTTGGTTGAGTTAAATGTGCAAAATACTTTTTATAATCACTGGAAATTCTTATATTCATTTTTCCTGATTTTAAGTTTTAACACTACAGCTGTTCACATAACCACTTTTATCTAATGTATTTTTAGAAAATCCATTCTCCCCCTTCTCTCTCACACTTCCTTCCTCCCTTCCTCCCTCCCTTCCTAACTTTCTCTTCCTCACTTATTATCCTCATTCTTTTTCCTTTTATCATTCTACTCCACTCTTCTCCTCCTCCCCCCTCCTCCTGCTTCCCCTTTCTCTCCTCCCCTGTTTCTTCTCCACCCTTCTCCTCCATCCTTTTCCTCTTAATCCTTCCTCATCTCCCCTTCTCCTCCTCATCTCCCCTTCTTCTCTTTCCCCTCTCCCCTTCTCTTCCTCCTCTCTTCTTTTCTTCCTCCTCTCTTCTTTTTTTCCTCTTCTCTCCTTCTCTTCCTCCTCCCTCCTCCCCTTCTGCCTCCTCCTCCTCGAGTTTACGTTAGAAGGGAGAACTTGAATTATAAATTATTTTATTTTATTTTCAGTTTCATTTTGTAGCCTTGGATTTCTCTCACTTTGGTTGTGTGGCAAATTGGGAATATTTAAAGGCATCAGAAGCAATGGATGGAAGTTGGTAATTGCTGGACTACCTCTCATTATTGCTCTCATAATAGCTTTATCTAGAACATGTGACTATCATCACCATTGGCAAGGTATATATATATATATATATATATATATATATATATATATATATATATATATATATATATATATATATATATATATATATATATATATATATTTCACCTCTGGTCAGCAAAGGCCAGTGGCCTACCAAAATTCCCACCAGAGTTAGGGGGAAAGTTGGAAGCCTGGTCAGATTGAAGGCCGACGTGACCTGATACACGACGTTTGAAGGTGTATAAGTCATAGGAAGTTGGGAAAAGTATGTTACAGACTTTACGAGTAGAGCACATGTTAGATTGAGCATAGCGGTTAAGTCTGGGGGTCAGAGAGTTGGATAAAGAAAGGATGAGACTGTACAGAAAGACGAGTCGCACAAGCCCTTCTCAATGGAGGAGGTATGCGACAAGAGAGTTCAGAAGAGCAGTGTCCTTTGTACCAGCGATAGTATAGAGAGAGAGAGAGAGAGTGAGGCAACAATTCGACGGGCAGAAAGAGACCAGAGAATTAGTGAGAGCAGGAGAGTTGATAAGACTAAAAGCCCTAGACTCCACCTTCTCTAGGAGAGCTGTATGAATGGAACCATCCCAGATGTGTGAGGCATGCTCCATACAGGAGGAACAACACCCCTATAGAGAGCAAGCAATTGTGGTGGAGTGAAGAGATACTGAAGGCGCCTCAGAACACCCAACCTCTTAGAAGCTTGTTTAGAAAGAGAAGTAATGTGATCTTTCCAAGAAAGATCACGAGAAAAAGAAACACCAAGAATATTAAGGAGAGATGAAGGTCTGAGTTGAGTGTTTTCGAAGAAGATATCATAGTTGTGTGGAAGATTGTGTCGAGTAGAGAGATGGAAAAATGGAGTTTTGTTGGAAAACAACCATGTTCTCTCTGCCCCAATTTGAAATACGAGATAGATTAGAGGTCAGCTGCTCCAAGGCTATTTTTGAAAGAATAATGAAGGAGTCATCAGCATAGGAGTAGATAGAAAATGAAGTAACAGAGAGAAGGTCATTAATGAAAAGCAGAAAAAGTGTTGAGGATAGGACAGAACCCTGAGGAACACCACTATTAATAGATTTAAAGGAAGAACGATGGCCGTCTACAACAGATGCAATAGAACGACCGGAAAGGAAATCAGAGAGAAGGATATATTCCGAAAGAGGGAAGTTTGGAAATCAAAGCTTTGTGGCAGACTCTGTCGAAAGCTTTCGATGTGTCTAGCGCAATAGCAAAATATTCACATAAATGCCGAAACGCGGAGGATCAAGAGTCAGAGAGAAGGAAAAGGAGATCACCAGTAGTATAGCGTTTCTTACGAAAGCCATACTGGCGATAACAGATCAGATTAGAAGAATTGAGATGTTTCCAAATCTTCCTTTTAAGGATAGATTCGAAAACTTTAGAACGAACGAAAGTTAAAGAAATGGGACGGTAATTAGAGGGTTGAGAGGGGTCCCCCTTCTTCAGCACAGTCTGAATGAGCGCACGTTTCTAATAAGAAGGGAAGGTTGGATCAGAAAGACATAGACGAAATAGTTTACCAAGGCATGGTGGAAGCTCGGAGGCACAAGTTTTGAGAACCACAGGATGGATACCATTAGGACATTTTTAATGTTAATTTTAATAGTTTAAATTTTTTAATACTACTTTTTGTTAATGTTAGTTTTTTTTTGGTGTTCGTGTGTGTAAATGTCTTTGTGCTAGTGTGCGTGCTTGCTTGCTTTGGTGTGTGTGAGTGTGTGTTTCTTTGAATGTACAATTTGAGTGATCGTGGGGTTGGGCGTAGACTGGGGCTTTCTATTACCTTTGCTAACGTTCGTGGTGTCAGATCTAATTTCTCATCTGTTGCATATTACCTCACTAACCCTCGTCGTAACCTTCTGCTTCTGTCTGAGTCCCAGCTGGACAGGGATTCTTTTTCTGGCAATCTTAATGTCTCTAACTACAACTTTTTTTCACAATTTTCGACTAAATGGTGGAGTATTTGCCTATTTTAACATTAACACTCCTGTTACACGTCTCGTAAATCTAGAATCTCCTAATTTCGATGTTTTATGGCTTAAAATCTGTCTTACTACTACTACCACACTTACCTTGTGTTTCTGCTGCTGCTCCCCTAATGGAACAGATTTTTCAATATCTTACAACTTCTCACGAGACTGTTACCTCTTCTCATCCAAATGCTGAAGTCCTCTATTTAGGTGATTTCAACGTACACCACACTGAGTGGTTGGGTTCCTCTCATACTGATACAGGTGGGAATGGGGCCAAATCATTCAGCATTCCTAACGATCTGGAGCAGTTGATTAGGGAACCCCACACACATTCCAGATCGTCCTAACCAATTCTTGAATACACTTGATTTATGCTTCACCACTACACCTTCTAGATATAAATACACCATTTTTCCTCCTATTGGTAACTCTGACCATAATCTTATAGCTCTTAGTTATAATCCTTTCTCTCCAACAGCTCCACCATACCCTAAATGTACTTTCCAGCACTTAAATCGGGCTAATTGGGGACAATGCGTTGTTTCTTTGCTAACTACCATTGGAGTGAATCTTGCTTTATCTCTGGGGACGCTTCTGTCTCTACTGAACAGGGAGGGGCTGTGATCCTTGATGGGATAGGCAGATTCATTTCATCTTCAACTATCTTTTTCTCCTGAAGATTCATGGTTCGATGGCAACTGTTTTCTTTCCCATCGGGTGAGAGACCATGCTTATCGTGAATGGAAAAACTCCTTCAATCACTCTTACCAATTTTCATTCAGCTCGGAATTATTGCAAGGATGTTCTTCGACGGACTAAG
>SEYY01001477.1:112500-114900 GCA_009176605.1 Armadillidium nasatum | reverse complement strand
TATATATATATATATATATATATATATATATATATATATATATATATATATATATTATATATATATATATATATTATATATATATATATATATATATATATATTATATATATATATATATATATATATATATATATATATAATTAATATATAATTACATAAAATAAATTAAAATGACTACAGATTTAAATAAATAGCAAAAAGAACGTCCAAAGTACAAAATTGTACTTCACTATCAAAATTTTTTCCGGCTGCAAATTTTCATTCAAATTTGAATCGTGGTTCCAAATATATAAAGATTCTAAAGAATGGAGGTCAGGTCACAGAATGGTTAAGTTCGCTTTCAGAGTCCAAAATTATAAAATTTGAATCCTGTATAGGATTCTTTTGAAGAGAATGAGAGTTAATGGCCGAATATTTGGGATGATGCAAATGTTCCTAAGTCCTATAAGAGATATCTTTTATGCTCAGCAATGCGAGCAGGACTTCGTATATTCTATCCTATGATGATGGTATCGCAACCACCAAACTTCTATTTGTATATATAAGGTTCAACTATCATTTTAAAGAAAATATCATGTCTAAAAAGGTTAATAAACATAATAATATTTTAGGATAAAATCATTGAACATTAAATTTCATTTTTACTATTTACATTTTTACTAGTAACTATTAACAACACTAAAGCACCTGTCGAAAGAACTCACTAAATAAAATCATTTTCTCTTGGATTACAATTAAGCTTTGAAAATATAAATCTAGATTAATGTGATTTTTTAACTATAGTTCCTTTTTGGTTATATGAAAGGGTTAAACTTGTTTAAAGGGTTAAACTTTGGAATAATTCCTTCTAAATTGAAATTATGCAGATTATTATTATTATTTTTTTTTTTTTTTTTTTTTTTTTTTGAAAAATTATTTAAAAATCTTAAAGATTCCCTATTATATAGATTTACCGAAGAAAAAGGAAAAAATTGATTTTTAACGATTTTAAAAATTTGTCTTTTTTATCATTTCAAAATTTTAACCATAAAAAGTTTGGACATAGTTCATCTTAAACTGGTTTTGCAAAACCTCAAAGAAACTTTCACAAAAAAAACGATGTGATAATAACTACACCAACAAAGGTGTTGATGTTGTTATTCTTGATAAAAAAAGGACAATTTCAATAAAGTGGTAAAAATATATACTCACAAATAATACTAAATTTGAAATATTAGCATGAAATTGTCTAAAACTTATTTCATTTGAGTTTATTATTGTGATGTAAAATTATTAATTCTTTTTCTATATAAAAAGCGTCCCAATCTGTAATAAATTATACAGAGCCTCTATCAAGAGATATCTTTAGCCTTCCTTTAATTAAATGATCATTATATTGTATACCATTAAATATTTTACTATCGAAGTACTTACTCTAAACCACAAGGGGTATGTGAACCTCTTTACTCAAGCTAACCTATTTTAATCTTATGAATTACATAAAACCTCCAATGAGATATATCTATTTTATCTAATAAAATATTCCAAATCATTTTCTCTGATGAATTGAAAACTCGTTGCTAAAGGAAATGAAGCGGAGCTACTTTTCATTTATGAAGTTTAAATTTTTTTAAATAATTTTTGTATATATAGTATATTAATATAATATATATATATATATATATATATATATATATATATATATATATATATATATATATATATATATATATATATATATGAAGTGTGTATATAATATATATTATATATATATATATATATATATATATATATATATATATATATATATATATATATATATATATATATATATATATATATATATATATATATATAAAATATATATATATATATATATATATATATATATATATATATATATTATATATATATATATATATATATATATATATATATATATATATATATATATATATATATATATATATATATATATATATATATATATATATAATATATATATATATATATATATATATATATATATATATATATATATATATATATATATATATATATATATATATATATATATATATATATATATATATATATATATATATATATATATTAGGGATGGAGTGAAGTATCGGTATCGGTATCGGTATCGGCAAGTATCGGCATATTTTCCGATACCGGTATCGGTATCAGTATCGGCAAAAAATTTGCATAAGAGTAAAGTATCGGTATCGGTAGTGGTATCGGTAGTAGTATCGGCAAGTATCGGCATATTTTCAGGTATCGGGTATCGGCTTCGGGGAATTTTTAGGTATCGGTAAAAATTTTGGTATCGCTCCATCCCTAATATATATATATATATGTGTGTGTGTCTGTGTGTTTGTGACTTTGAAAGAAAGGAAGAAATATAATATAATTA
>SEYY01001477.1:102500-107500 GCA_009176605.1 Armadillidium nasatum | reverse complement strand
GGGTAGATTAGTTAATAGTAAGTATAGGAGATAGAAAAGGGAAAAGGAGAAAAAGACTTAAAAGAATTAGAGATACTACTGAAGAAGGGGAAGCTTTAAAAGACAACAAAATCTACAGTAGTTTCCTACTTAAAAGGGAGAGCCTTATAAGTAGCAGATAATATACGGGAGAGTTACCCACTGAAGAAAAAAAAAAGCTTTAAATGATAAAAAAAATCTGCAGGAGAATTACCTACTTTAGAGGGAGAACCTTTATAGGACTTGATAATATACGTGAGAGTTACCTACTGAAGAAAGAAAATCTCAGGAGAATCACCTACTTAAGAGGGAGAACCTTTATAGGACTAGATAATATACGGGAGAGTTACCTACTGAAGAAAGAAAATCTACAGGAGAGTTATCTACTTAAGAGGGAGAAGTTTTAAAGTACATAAAAGCTTTGGGAGAGTTACTATTATCATTAAGTAATAGGATAATATACCATCCTTACACTGCAAAAATTGTCCTAACGAATCGTTGGGACAAGTGGCAATAATGTCACAACAAGTTTTTTCCAATTATTTTCTTATTAGAAAATAAATCGGTGAAGCGACTTTCCTATGATTAACATGTCTTTTCTCTATCGAAAATTTCATTGTGACATTTTTTTGCCACTTGTCCCAACGATTTCGTTGGGACAAATATTTGCAAGTGTATTTCTAATTTGAATAAATTGATTGAATGAATTAATTTACCTTTCAACAATCAAATTCTCATTAAGAATGAGTCTGGAATTCCCTAAAATAATAATAATAATAATAATAATAATAATAATAATAATAATAATAATAATAATAATAATAATAATAATAATAATAATAATAATAATAATAATAATAATAATAATAATAATAATAATAATAATAATAATAATAATAATAATAATAATAATAATAATAATAATAATAAAGGATGGACAGTTCCCCTGGATTATATGTACGAGTTACAAATCGGAAACGTAGAAACGTTAGGGAAGAAAAAATTAATAAATTTAAATAATAATAATAATAATAATAATAATAATAATCATACGTCCTGTCAGTGGGATCTTTCGAGAAAGATCCTTGGATTTCATGGGCCCACGGCGGATACCTTTGGCAGGGTCAGGCGTAACGCAGTTGCCGGAGATTATTTCCCATTTATTAATTTAATATTTAAATTTTCTTTTCCAAAACCTGTATAAAGGGAGACATCTTGGACACCCTGTATAATAAGTGAGACATCTTGGACACCATGAATAATAAGTGAAACATCTTGGACACCATGAATAATAAGTGAGACATTTTGGGCACCCTGTATAATTAGTGAGACATCTTGGACACCCTGTATAATAAGTGAGACTTCTTAGACACCCTGTATAATAAGTGAGACATCTTTGACACCATGAATAATAAGTGAGACATCTTGGGCACCCTGTATAACTAGTGAGACATCTTGGACACCCTGTATAATAAGATAAATTGAAAATTTTGAGATAATTAAATATGGATACATTTTTCCGTAGAGTTTTTTTTGGTACGTGAAAGTTTTGGTACTTTAATTAATTAAGTGTGGGATTTTGGTATATATATATATATATATATATATATATATATATATATATATATATATATATATATATATATATATATATATATATATATATATATATATATATATATATATATATATATATATATATATATATATATATATATATATATATATATATATATATATATATATATATATATATATATATATATTATATATATATATATATATATATATATATATATATATATATATATATATATATATATATATATATATATATATATATATATATATATATATATATATATATATATATATATATATATATATATATATATATATATATATATATATATATATATATATATATATTTATTTCGCTATCACCTTTCCCACTTTCGTGGGGTGGTGCCCGCCACAATTCCCTTACAAACATACCCATTCTTATCTTTCAACCCCTTTCACCACCGCCCTCCATCTCACTCTGTCCTCCGCAAGTCTTCTACCCTCTTCTAAACTCAAATTCCTTCCACCCAAAATCACTCTAACTCCATCCATCCATCTCCACTTTGGCCTTCCCCTCCCCTACCACCTTCCACCTCGGATCTAAGTACCTTGCCCACCATTCTGTTCTCATTCATTCTACACATATGTCCAAACCATTTTAGCACACCTTCCTCTGCTCTAGCAACTAAACCCCTCTTCCATTTACACATCTCTCTTATTCTGTCATTTCTAATCCTATCAATCCTTCTTAATTTACATATCGCTCTCAAACCTTTCATCTCAAAGACATTCAAACTTTTCCTCGCTCTAGCACTTAACATCCATGTTTCACACCCATACATTACAGAAGGTAAACACATACATTCAAACATTCTTATCTTTATTTCTTTTGAAATTTTTCCTTTCTTCCATACTTCTCTTAGACCCCCCAATACTTTCATTCCCTCTATCACTCTATTCTTTATTTCTTTTTCCGTTCCACCCTTACCTTCCACCAACATTTCTAGATATTTGAATTCATCCACCTCCTCAAGTTTCCTTCCCCCCACTTCTACACCCCCAATCCTCCCTCCACATCTCTTCATCCCCACCTCCAATCCTCATAACTTTACTCTTCGCTGGATTAACTTTCAATCTCATGTTTGTACATTTCCCCTCAAACTCTCTCACAAGTATTCTCAACTTTTCTCCAGATTCTGCCACCAACACCGCATCATCTGCAAAAAGTAAAACATTCACATCCCATTCACCCTCCATATTTCTCAACCTAATACCCTTCCCTTCTCTCTCCATTTCTCTAACTACACCATCCATCAATAGATTAAATAACCATGGTGACATAACACACCCCTGTCTCAATCCCACTCCTATGCTAAACCAATCAGAAAGTTCCCTTTTCACCCTCACTCTTGATCTACAATTCGCATAAAAAGCTTTCACCCCCTTCAGTAATTTCCCTTTCAACCCCCTTTCCATTAATATTTCGAGTAACTTTCTCCTGTCTACTCTATCATATGCTTTTTCTAAATCCCGAAAGCATACATACCCCATTTTATTTTTTTCACGCAATTTCTCTGCAATCAATCTCAGTGTGAATACCTGGTCCACACATCCCCTACCCTCCCTAAAAACCCCTTGTTCCTCACCCATTTCCTCACTTGTCAATTCTTTCACTCTCCTCACTAACACTTTCCCATAAATTTTTCCTATCACACTCAGTAGACTGACCCCCCAATAATTTTTACAAACCATCTTGTCACCTTTTCCTTTGTATATAGGTACAATGCAGGAGTCCTGCCACTCCTGAGGCACTCTCCCTTCTCTCCAACACACATTAAACAATCTTACCAACCAGTCAATCAACTCTCTAGGTCCCTCTTTTATCATTTCTCCGTATATACCATCTATCCATGCTGATTTTCCTTTCTTTACCTTTCTCATCACTACTTCCACCTCCTCTTTACTAATATTTGTCTCCTGATCTTCGCTAACTACTACTCCACCATTTTCTCTCTCTCTCCCATTACTAATCTCTATCCTTTCATTCAGTAAATCACTAAAATACATTTTCCATCTTTCTCCAACATCCTTCTCTCCCTGTAATATTTCTCCATCTTCCCTTTCACTCCCTCTCCCCTCTCTTCCCCTCCTTTCCTCACCCTATTTACCTCTTTCCAAAACATTTTATTTCTTTCCTTAAAATTTTCTGCTAACTTTCTGGCCCACTCCTCTTCTACTCTTCTTTTTGCCCTCTTGACCTCTCTTTTCACCTCCCTACACCTCTCCCTATACTCCTCCCAATCCATAGCCTCCTTTGTACCCAGATACCTGTTAAAGGCGTCCTTCTTTCTTTTCACCATATTCTCCAAATCTTCATTCCACCATTCACTCCCTTCTCCGCCTTCCATTCCCTATTTTCTTCACCCCACACACACTTTTCGCAACCTCCACTAAAGCTATCTTCAATTTATTCCATTCCTCTTCAACATCCTCCACCTCACTCCTCAATACCTCTCTCCATTTCTCTCTTATTCCTCTTACGTAATCATCTCTGTTTTCCTCTTCTTCCAGCTTTTCTACACGCACCACCTCCACCACCCTCTTTCTCACATTTACTTTCTCCCAACCTCCTTTAACCTTGACCCTCGCCACTACTAAGTAATGGTCAGATATACCCATGGCTGCTCCTCTTAATACATTTACATCTAATAATCTACTCCTGTCTTCCCATCTCACACACACACACACACACACACACACACACACTATATATATATATATATATATATATATATATATATATATATATATATATATATATATATATATATATATATATATATATATATATATATATATATATATATATTCAATCTAAATTTGTATTTAAATATTTTCTTGTTCATATAATTATTATTATTATAATTTATTATTATTTTTACTATAAATTTTATAATTATTATTATTATTATTATTATTATTATTATTATTATTATTATTATTATTATTTTCTCTTGGTTTCTTCTCTTTTTTGATGTATTTTTTTAAATTCATTATTATTATTATCACCATCATCATCATCATTACTATTATTATCATTATTATTATCATTATTATTATTAACTTTATTATTATTATTATCATTATTATTATTTATTATTATTATTATTATTATTATTATTATTATTATTATTATTATTATTATTATTATTATTACTATTATTATCATTATTAGTATTATTATTAGTATTATTATTTTTAAAAGAAATAGTAATAGTAGTAAAGTTGTAGAAGTAGTAGTAATAATTTTTTGCAATAATTGTTTACAACATATTTTTTCCTATAAAAGTTTTAATTATAAAAAAAAAAAAAAAAATTTTAAAAAAAAAAATTTTTTTTTAAAAATTTTAATTTAAAAT
>SEYY01001477.1:87500-90000 GCA_009176605.1 Armadillidium nasatum | reverse complement strand
ATATATATATATATATATGGAGATTACTACACGAACATTGTTTTTAAAACATCAAATAATTTAACTTTTTTCTTTGTGATTTTATCAAATATATTGTTTCTTATCTTCTTTTATGTATTTTTCGCCCTAATTAAATATAGGTTCAGTACTTTTGAACAATATATATATATATATATATATATATATATATATATATATATATATATATATATATATATATATATATATATTATATATATATGGTGAGATTACTACCGTAAGAAATGAATGAAAAATAGCATTGTGTAAACATAACTACCAGTTCGCTGTAGTAATCGTGGTGGTGTGACATTTCTAAGCCTTTTTATAGTTTGTATTAAGCCTATGGATGTTTATTCAGTCAACAGAGAAGACAAATGAACAATCGAAAGAGATATAATAGTTAGAAAGTGATTTTGAAACTCAGATTTCAATAGTTTTTTAAAGCGTTTATTTTAAAATGTCGAAAAAACCCTGCTGAAAAATTCTATCTCGATCAGCATTAAGTGAACGAATGAAATGAATGGATAGAGTTAAATGAGAAGCTGAGAAGATCGCTAATAAAACGTTGATATATGCAGTTAATAAGACAGAGCCCAGAGGAACATCAATATTGACAGGAAAGAAAGAAATTTGCCCATCAACCATTAACAACAATCTATATTGAAAGATACGAAACAAAGTTAGACATGTTAGTGAAAGCAAAGAGAAGACGATGAGCTTAGAGATCAACTACTTGGACAAATACTTTACAAATCTTAAGCATTACCCCACAAGACTGGCTCTACCAGTCCTTAATGGCAGAAGACGGTTTATATGTGAAATATTAAAGTATATCACATGTTGACTTCGAACGACGAAAGACATATCATCAGTATGTAGGGTTCCAGATGGAAGAAAGGAAGTAGGGCTCCAGATGATCCAAGAAATGACAGTTCAGAAGATTTAAAAGATCTTTGGTAGAATATATATATGAAACCTATAGGTAGATAGATAGAAATATCAGAATAACTTCCCTTAAGATAAATAGGTTAGACGCATGAGCGAATCCAACACTGAGGAAGGATGAAACGATTAAGGTAGAGGCGAACAAGGTACAACCTCAGGTCATTAGAACTGAAACGATTAAGGTAGAGGTGAACGAAGTACAACCTCAGGTCATTAGAACTGAAACGATTAAGGTAGAGACGAACGATTTGCAACCTCAGGTAATTAGAACTGAAACGATTAAGGTAGAGGCGAACGAGGTACAACCTCAGGTCATTAGAACTGAAACGATTAAGGTAGAGGCAAACGAAGTACAACCTCAGGTCATTAGAACTGAAACGATTAAGGTAGAGACAAACGATTTACAACCTCAGGTAATTAGAACTTAAACGATTAAGGTAGAGACGAACGAGGTACAACCTCAGGTAATTAGAACTGAAACAATTAAGGTAGAGGCGAACGATTTACAACCTCAGGTAATTAGAACTGAAACGATTAAGGTAGAGGCGAACGAGGTACAACCTCAGGTCATTAGAAAAATATCTCAAAACTCAAGAAGCTCAGCTATCTGAAATAATTTCCTTTTCCAAGGTTTTTGATTGCCGGAGGCTTTGCACCATTTCCGATGTATATAAAAGTATTAAAAAAAACTATCTACATAATACCCCCTCCTTGAACCTAACCTAACCTAACCCACCCTAACCTAACCTAACCTAAGTATACATAAATACACAAAAATCTATCTAGATAACACCCCCTCCATGAAAAAGGCTCTGTCCGTAAGCAGTGGTGGTTACAAAAAATGCACCAGTAAAGGCATATATATATATATATATATATATATATATATATATATATATATATATATATATATATATATATATATATATATATATATATATATATATATATATATATATATATATATATATATAACTTCGACAAAGTCTTTTAAAGAATAATACCCTAATTTTCCGACTAATAAATACGTTAAAAAGTTTAAATAATTTCAAAATTCAACGATTTTAACGGTTTTAACGGTTTTAACGGTTTTAACGGTTCTTCTTTTTGTGCTCCATTCAAGAGTTCTTCTACGGACTCCATAATTCGAGTCTTTAAAGAAGGAGAAAAGAAGCTTTAATGTAGACTTTATTTTTATTATTATTATTATTATTATTATTATTATTATTATTATTATTATTATTATTATTATTATTATTATTATTATTATTATTATTATTATTTATAGTTATTATTAAATTAATATTATAAATAATAAATTATTAAATATTATTATTAATTAATTATTATTATTATTATTATTATTATTATTATTATTATTATTATTATTATTATTATACTTATTATTATTATTATTATTATTATTATTATTATTATTATTATTATTATTATTATTATTATTATTTTACTTCTCATTTTATTATTTTATTATTTTATTTATAATTATTGTTATTATTTATTATTATAATTATTA
>SEYY01001477.1:50000-55000 GCA_009176605.1 Armadillidium nasatum | reverse complement strand
ATATATATATAAATAAAAGGAAACAGAAAAACGAGAATGTAACTTCACCGTTAATCTGTGACATCATTTTGAGAAAAGAAAAATATCGCGAATAATCTATCATGCATAAATGAAAGAAATAAGAATAAATGAATATAAAAGCATAAAATAAAAAAGAATAGAAAGAACGAGAAATGAAGCTTCACCGTTTGCGAAGAAAATGATAA
The DNA here is from genome assembly GCA_009176605.1 of Armadillidium nasatum. Lineage (NCBI taxonomy): Eukaryota > Metazoa > Arthropoda > Malacostraca > Isopoda > Armadillidiidae > Armadillidium > Armadillidium nasatum. The sequence goes on along the minus strand of SEYY01001477.1, from coordinate 54,794 downwards.
GTGATTGCATAAAATTTTCATATCTGAATTGATAGGTGATAAAGGAAAGGTCAGATTCAGATGAAGAAGGCTTGATAGTGTAAAGAACCTCTTAATATATTATTAAAAATTGGTATTTTTATGGATGAAGAGAATATAAATTGAGGCAAGAAAGGGTCACACAAATTGGGGCAAGAAAGGGTCACATAAATTGGGGCAAAAAAGGGTCACATAAATTGGGGCAAGAAAGGGTCACATAAATTGGGGCAAGAAAGGGTCACATAAATTGGGGCAAGAAAGGGTCACACAAATTGGGGAAAGAAAGGGTTACATAAATTGGCGCAAGAAAGGGTCACACAAATTGGGGCAAGAAAGGGTCACATAAATTGGGGCAAGAAAGGGTCACATAAATTGGGGCAAGAAAGGGTCACATAAATTGGCGCAAGAAAGGGTTGCATAAATTGGGGCAAGAAAGGGTCACCTCAAGAAATGTTATATGTGAGACTTTCCTTTAAATCAGCGTTTCCTAACCTGGGTCTTTAGGACCCCCAGGGGACCACAGAAGCTTTGAAGGGTTCATCATGGAAAAGTGTTATTTCGGGGGTCCATAAAAGCTAAGGGGTCTACATGGACCCCCAGGAGACCACAGTATCTTTGAGAGGGTCGTGAAATGAAAATGTTATTTTGAGGGTCCATAATGCGAGCTAAGGGGTCTACATGGACCCCCAGGAGACCACAGAATCTTTGAGAGGGTCGTGAAATGAAAATGTTATTTTGAGGGTCCATAATGCGAGCTAAGGGGTCCACATGGACCCCCAGGGACCACAGAAGCTTTGAGAGGGTCCTAAAGGAAAAGTGCTATTTCGAGAATCCATAATACGAGTTAAGGGGTCTATATGAACCCCCAGGGGAACAGAGAAACTTTGAGAGGGTCCTAAAAGGAAAATGTTATTTCGAGGGTCCATAATACGAGCTAAGGGGTTCACATGGACCCCCAGGGAACCACAGAACTTTGAAGGGTTCCTCAAGGGGAAATATTATTTCGGGGGGGGGGGTCCATGATAAAATATTATAAATAAATAAAATTATAAGTTAAGACTAAAGGGTCAACAAGCAGAAAAAAGGGTGGGAACCCCTGCTTTAAATGAAGATTACTAGATTACTGAAACTGCAACTGACACCACCTCACAGTTGTGTGGAAAGCGGTAATGAGTATGATATATATTTATATATTCATTTAAATATTTATTTTTATTTTTTATTTTACATTTATTTTACTCAGAATGACGTCACCAGAAAGGTATAAAGGTTCTGTTATTACAGAATGAAAATAAATTTATTTATTTTTTATTCATTTATTTATTCATTTTACATTTATACAATAAATATTCGTAATTATTTTTTTGTTATATATATATATATATATATATATATATATATATATATATTATATATATATATATATATATATATATATATATATATATATATATATATATATATATATATATATATATATATATATATATATATATATATATATATATATATATATATATATATATATATATATATATATATATATATATATATATATATATATATATATATATATATATATATATATATATATATATATATATATATATAAATATATAATATATTATATATATTATATATATATATATATATATATATATATATATATATATATATATATATATATATATATATAATATATATATATATATATATAATATATATTATATATATATATATATATATATATATATATATATATATATATAATATATATATATATATATATATATATATATATATATATATATATTCTTTTCTTTCTTTCTTTAAGTTTCTTTATTTCTATTTACATTTTTTTTATTTACATATTCATTTTATCAATTTTTATTTTGGTTCAAGCCGACACGTGTTCTTTATATATGTTTTCCTATTTCCCTTTATCTACGATTTATTTTTTCATATTTTTTTAACATTTTTATCCTTCTTCCCTTATCTTTACTCCCTCCAGTTCCCCCTTCTCCTTTCCCTACTCCCCCGCTATTTTTTGTCCCCTTTCTAACTCCTCTCAACCGAGCATTACAAAGCTTAAATCGTTCTCCTTTGCTGTGTTTACATACTCGCATCTTGTAATGAGAGTTCTGCTCGGTAATTAAAATCTAAAATAAGAATTAGTTTTAAAAATTTAGTGTAAAAACGTTAAAAGTGTTCAACTTTTATCATAACTCGAGTGAAAGTAGGACAATAACAATAAAAAATCTGGAGAAAGAGGAGGGAACGAGGTAATATACGGAAGAGAAATAGGATAAGATGAAAAAAATATTGATAAAGAAAGCGTAAAATGAAATAAATGTATGTCAAAAGGCATACCTGTTTTTATAAAATGCAGCTTCACAATTGAGTTTTAACGATAATTACATTCTCTATAAGATTATTATTGTTATTTAAAAGGAATATTACAAAAAAAATTTTTTGAATAGAATTAAATATGAATCAAAAGGTTCACTTGTTTTTAAAAATGCAGCTTCACAATTGAGTTTTTAAGATAATTACAATATTATATAGTATATTTTTATTAATAAAAAGAATATGAAAATAATAAACTCTATAATTATGTATGCATTATAAGACTTGTTTTTCACATTATTCCTTCACAATTTTGACTATATATAGACTATATTATTATTATTATTATTATTATTATTATTATTATTATTATTATTATTATTATAAGAAAAGAAAATTAAAAACTCAAATACGATATAATTGAATATATAACAAAAGGTCTACCCTTTTATAAGAAATGTTACTTCACAAGTAAATTTCAAAGGCAATTGTATTCTTGCTTTGTATATAAGATAATTTATAATTTAATTATAAAATTGAATGAGTTTGATGTGAAGGAATACAATGAATGACATATAAATGAGTGAGGCGATTTATTAGTTTGTCTTTTATATTAGTCCACTGTGGAGTATAGGTTACACCAGGCCTCTGAGTTTGGTATCGAAATCACGTGACTTTGAATAGATAGAAGTTTAATCGGGAATCAAAATCACGTGATTTTGAATAGATAGAAGTTTAATCGGGATCAAAATCACGTGATTTTGAATAGATAGAAGTTTAATCAGAATCAAAATCACGTGATTTTGAATACATAGAAGTTTAATCAGAATCAAAATCACGTGATTTTCAATGGTTAGAATTGAAATTGGGATAGAATAGTCTTGATGTAATATTCGCAAGATTTTTTTAAAGGTTTTTAAACTGTTTTGTACAATATTTATTAACTTTTCTTAGGAGAGTGTTAACCCTTAGTACTTTTGATCTCTCTAATTAGATTAAGGTTCACTAGGAAAGAGCTATCTCAACTTTATATATATATATATATATATATATATATATATATATATATATATATATACTATATATATATATATATATATATATATATATATATATATATATATATATATATATATATATATATATATATATATATATATATATATATATATATATATATATATATATATATATATATATATATATATATATATATATATATATATATAATATATATATATATATATATATATATATATATATATATATATATATATATATATATATATATATATATATATATATATATAATATATATATATATATATATATATTATATATATATGGAGCGATACCAAATTTTATACCGATACCGATACCGAATATATATACCGATACCGGATACCTAAAATTACCAGATATATACCGATATTTTACTCTTATCCAAAAATTTTGCCGATATACCGATACCGATACCGGTATCGGAAAATATGCCGATACTTGCCGATACCAATATACCGATACCGATACCGATACTTATCCATTCCCTATATATATATATATATATATATATATATATATATATATATATATATATATATATATATATATATATATATATATATATATATATATATATATTAGTGATTGGATACGCATTCGCATCCTCCTCAAAACTGACATCCGTTTCCGCATCCTCACTTTCGAAAATTCAACATCCGCATCCGCAACTTGAAAATTCTATATCCGCATCGCAAATTAAAAAATATGACATCCGATCCTATATTATATATATATATTATATATATATATATATAAAATATATATATATATATATATATATATATATATATATATATATATATATATATATATATATATATATATATATATATATATATATATATAATATATATATATATATATATATATATATATATATATATATATATATATATATATATATATATATATATATATATATATATATATATATATATATATATATATATATATATATATATATATATATATAATATACCTACAAAAATAATTTGCGAAACTTTGGTCAGAAAAATTATTCACTACGTGTTTTAAACTATAATTTTAAAAATCCTGCAAGAAAAAAAATTTATTTTTTGAAAAAAAAAAAAAAAAAAGTTAAAAAATTCTTAAAAAAAAAAAAAAAAAAAAAAAAATCCTACGTTAAATTATCCGGTTTGAAAAAAAAAAGAAAAAGAAAAAATCCGATTCAAAATAAACCGGATTAGTTCCGGTGTTGCGAAGAGAAGTGAATAAAAGATGAAGATTCCTGTCTTCACGTGTGTAAGGAGAGGTCTATGTACGTGGAAGAATATGTACGCAAAACGATGTGTAAGCATAAAACTTGTGCATATGTTTGAAGATGCTGAAATAAATATGAGATATTTC
>SEYY01001477.1:37500-42500 GCA_009176605.1 Armadillidium nasatum | reverse complement strand
AATATTACTAATTGAAGAGAGTTATACGGTTATAGAGAGTTATAGTTGTATTGTTTAAAGATAATTTTTATAACTTAGTACTCAGAAGACGGGAATTTTAGCTCTGTGGGAAGTGAGTTACATAATTTACCTACGATTATATACTGTAAAAATTGTCCTAACGAATCGTTGGGACAATTTTTGCAACGTAGAGAGTTATAGTTGTATTATTTAAAAATATTTTTTATAGCTTAGACTCAGAAGACGTGAATTTTAACTCTATAGGTGGTGAGTTAAATAATTTACCTACAATTATACATGGCAAAAACTGTCCTAACGAATCGTTGGGACAAGTGGCAAAAGTGTCACAACAAATTTTTTTTTTCATTTATTTTCTTATTAGAAAATAAATCGGTGAAGCGACTTTCTTATACTTAACATATCTTTTCTCTATTGAAAATTATACTGTGACATTTTTGCCACTTGTCCCAACGATTCGTTGGGACAATTTTTACAGAATAGAGAGTTATAGTTGTATATATATATATATATATATATATATATATATATATATATATATATATATATATATATATATATATATATATATATATATATATATATATATATATATATATATATATATAATATATATATATATATATATATATATATATATATATATATATATATATATATATATATATATATATATATATATATATATATATATATATATATATATATATATATATATATATATATATATATATATATATATATATATATATATATATATATATATATATATATATATATATATATATATATATATATATATATATATATATATATATATATATATATATATATATATATATATATATATATATATATATATATATATATATATATATATATATATATATATATATATATATATATATATATATATATATATATATATATATATATATATATATATATATATATATATATATATATATATATATATATATATATATATATATATAATATATAATTGTTTTTTTAAGGTAATTACATAATTTACCTAATATGAGCCAATTACCAAGGAAATGAATTATTATTATTAATTTTATATTTTTTTATTTTTATTTTATTTTTTTATTATTTTTCCTTTTTTAAATATTTAATTTTATTTTTATTATTTTTTTATTTTTATTATTTTCATTTTTTTATAATTTTTATTATATTTTTAATAATTTTTATTTTTTTTTTTAATTTTATTATTTTTATATTTTATTATTTTTATTATTTTTATATTTTTAATTTTTTTTTAATTTTTTTATTTTCATTATTTTAATTTTTTATAATTTTGAATATTTTTATTTTTATAAACTTGGATTCTTCCAAGTTATTTTATAAACTAGTATTTAGAAGATCGACAAAGCTTAAGCCATCACTGCAAAAATTGTCCTAACGAATCGTTGGGACAAGTTGCAAAAAAATCTCGCAGTAAAATTTTCAATAAAGAAAAGACATATTAAGCATAAAAATGTCGCTTCACAAAGAGGAAATACTGATATATCATGCATCGCTGGAGCTTAAAAGCCAAAGAAAGATGCCCAAATATGCCTAAATCAGGGCTTGTCAACCCAGGGGCGGGGGAGGGGGGGTCGTGATGATGTATACGGGTGGTAGAAGTGGGTCACCCAAAAAAAATAAGACACTTTTAAGAACGAAAATTTTTTTTAAAAATAAAACCATTTTGTTTTTATAAAAGTAATTGTTAATATTTTAAATTTATTAATCAACTGTACGATGAATATATCAATCTGTACTCTTGAATTTCGCACCTGTCGGGCATAAGAGATAATGAGGAATTTATGTATGTATGTATGTATGCATGTATGTATTATGTATGTATGTATATATGTATTTGTGCTATGTATATATATATATATATATATATATATATATATATATATATATATATAATATATATATATATATATATATATATATATATATATATATATATATAAGCACAAATACATACATACATAAACACACACATACATACATAAACACACACATACATACATACATACATACACATATAATACATACATCTTCAAGAAATTTAAATCCCTCCAAAAATACAAACACCAAAATCAAAAAATTTTGTTAATGATATACAAACAACACGCACATACACATAAACTAGCCCTGTACACAGGAAAACACACACACAATCTCACACTCACACACACACACACACACACACTCTTCCTTTGTCTTTACACGCACAAATTTAAATCCTAATATCCTTTTCGGAGTCCATTTAAAGCGATAATCCCGTATTTGCTATTAAGGAAATCAAGTTTAATGACCAGAGCGCAATAATGACCTAAATTCTTATTAAAACGGTTTAATATTGCAAAATGTACAAGTATATATATATATATATATATATATATATATATATATATATATATATATATATATATATATATATATATATATATATATATATATATATATATATATATATATATATATATATATATATATATATATCGAAGTTTAAAGTTTGCTATAGGGGAATCGAACCCGAGACCTATAGCGCAAAAGTATAGAGTTTTACCTCTACGCTACTGGCGTAGCGTAGAGGTAAAACTCTATGTTTTTGTGCTATAGGACCCTGGTTCGATTCCCCTATAGCAAACTTTAAACTTCGATGTTTAATGAATATTTAGTCTGCGAGAGTGTTATTATTAGACTTTATTATTATATATATATATAATATATATATATATATATATATATATATATATATATATATATATATATATATATATATATATATATATATATATATATAAGACAGAGAAAATTGTTCCACACGGCAGGATTCGAAACCAATAACAATAGCGTCGCCGTTAGACAATTGCACAGAACGCTCTACCACCAAGCTACGCCGGCTTCTTTTAAAAGAAGGCATAGTAGAACGGTTTTCAAGCTTTTCTGCTTCGAATCACTGTAGCAACTCGGTACCTATTAGAATTCATAGGAGGGTGATTGGAACCCCTACTGGGGCTACTGGGCCTTCTGCTAGGGTGCTTCTGGGTTACAGGAGCAACCAACCAAAAATCAAGTAATGCCAACATGGGCACAATAATTTTTCCCTGTCTTATATTAATAATCTCGTCGCAGCATTTGCTGTGCCCATGTTTGAGTTGTTTGACCTTGGTTGGTTGCTCCTGTAACCCAGAAGCACACCAGCAGAATGCCCAGTAGTCCCAGTAGGGGTTCCATGCACCCACCTTTGTATATAATATATATATATATATATATATATATATATATATATATATATATATATATATATATATATATATATATATATATATATATATATATATATAGTATATATAGATATTAAATTAAAGTAAGTGTAGCAACACTTCTGCACACACCCATACGCACGTACACACTAGCACACCCTCACACACACACCCTACATACACATATGTTTATGGTAGCCAAAAGTGTGTAAAATTAATTAAAAAAATTAAAATAGGTAAAGCAACCCTTCTGCACACACCCAGACAAACGTGAACACTAGCACACCTTCACACACACCCATCCCCTACATATCACAACAATTTAGATGTGAAAAAGAAAAAAAGAGAGATAGGTATAACAACCCTTCTGCACACACCCAGACAAACGTACACACTAGCAAATCCTCACACACACACACACCCTACATATCACGACAATTTAGATGTGAAAAAGGAAAAAAGAGAGAGGGGCGTAGGCTAGAAGATTTATAGGGCCTAGTGTCGTATCTCAGATTGATGGCTTTACAGTCTAAATTCCTCTGTCGCTTGAGAAATGTTTTCTAATATTTTATTTTGAGTGTTTTTTTTTTTTTTTTTTTTTTTTTTTTTTTTTTTTTTTTTTTTTAAGGGGAAATAGTAAAACTTGCTATATTGGTACGATATAAAGTATTCTTTTTGAAGAAAAAAAATGTTGCTATATTTCTACAATAGCTTCTTTCTGTTTATATTTGTTTTTGCGAAAAAGTTGCCATATTACTACAATATTATGTTTCCTCTTTAAAAAATAGGGTTGCTAAAGAAACTATATATATATATATATATATATATATATATATATATATATATATATATATATATATATATATATATATATATATATATATATATATATATATATATATATATATATATATATATATATATATATATATATATACATATATACATATATTTTTTTTACTTATTATATATTACCTAATTATAATATATATATATATATATATATATATATATATATATATATATATATATATATATATATATATATATATATATATATATATATATATATATATATTAGTTGCTATCTATTATTTGTTTATTTAAAAGTTAACTTTAACTGTATTTGGTCGTTGCTAAATTCAAAATAGATAAACACATAAAAATATAATTTAAATATTATAATAATAATGAGTGTTATCTAATACTAAATACAAATAAATAAATAAATAAAAAGGTATTATAAATATTATAATAATACTACTATAACAAATGGTATAAATACTTGAAGGTTTTATTACTTTACAAGACCAAGTTCATCCGATCACTCTTGCCAGAATCATTCCGCCACAGTATAATTATATATACATTATTTATTCTGTGATTCCACCCAGTAGTATTTTGCCCATGATAATATTTATATGCTTAGTATATATCCCAATGCTTCTCAAATCGAACAAATTTGATATAGGCATGAATCTGTATTGTCTTTTAAAAAAATCAGGGTAGAAAAAAACCATGGTTTTTTTTTAAAAAAAAAAAAAAAAAAAAAAAAAAAAAAAAAAAAAAAAAAAAAAAGTTTTTTTTTTTTTGTTTTTTTGATTTTTTTGGGTTTTTTATTACAATAATGAATCAATAGGTGAAATGACTAATGAATAATAAAAAATGCAATATATTTTTTTTTATATAGAA
>SEYY01001477.1:30000-35000 GCA_009176605.1 Armadillidium nasatum | reverse complement strand
AAATAAATTAAATTATTTATTATTAAATTTTTTTTTAAAATTGATTAAATTTTTTTTTTTTTTTTTTAAAGTTATCACTGTCACTCAAGGGAAGTTGAGTTAAATGTTATTCCAGACAAAGTTCATAAATTCCACAGAATATTTTGGTTTGGGTAGAGAAACCCTGCTCCGATTCAGCCAAATCAAGGGTATTATTGACCACAGGTGGGCGTGGTTTCGAATTCTTAATAGGAGAAACCCTGCTCCGGTTCAGCCAAATCAAGGGTATTATTGATCACAGGTGGGCGTGGTTTCGAATTCTTAATAGGTGAACCTCCTCCAGCAATTATTTATTCAACAGTATTTATTCAACAATGAATTGTTGAATGTATATTTAAATTAGTATGTAAAGTAGATAGTTTTAAAGGTAAAGAAAATCTTCTACTTAATTAAAATAATTAATAAAAAGTTTTTAATTAAATCTAAAGTAAATATTTATTTTATTTTAATATTTTGATTAAAAAAAAAGTTAAATATTTGTAAAAACTTTCAGATGATAAAACATAATTTTGCTCGTGATAAAGGTTGCCAGATCTAGATACAAAAAATCCTAATAACTTTCAGATGATAAAACATAAATTTGCTTGTGATAAAGGTTGCGAGATCGAGATACAAAAACCCCTAATATAAATAATATACAAACAGGATTTTAAAATGAGGTCCATAGATCTAATTATAAATCTATAAGATTATAGATTTATAATTTTGTACATTAATTAATTTCATTAAGGAGTTGCTAAATCAAAAATATTCTGTTACATACTAAGTAAGGATGTCAGATCTTTAAAGAGGTTGGTAGATGAAAAAATATATTTTATTACAATATGAAGGTGTCAGATCCAGACTATAAATTATTTATTACAATATGAGGTTGCCAGATCGCCTATAAATTATTTATTACAATATGAGGTTGCCAGATTCAGACTATAAATTATGATTTTAAAGATAAATTGCTTTTTTTGAAGAAGTTGGCAAATAAAAAAGATACATTATATAAAGGTTGCCAGATCCGGTAAACAAATTTATTATTCGGCATATTATTTTAATTTTTTTAAAAATGAGGTTGCCAGACATAAAAACATTTTATAGCATAATAAGAAAGTTTTGCAAGACCTGTAATTCTATTATTCTGAACATAAATAGGATTTTCAGAGCTTGCCGGATAAAAAAAATTAAAAATTAAAAAATAAATAAAAAAATAAAATTAAAAATTAAAAATTAAAAAAAAAAAAAAAAAATCTAGATAAATTGATTTTATAAAGGGGTTGCCAGACAAAAAGAAAAATAAGACATTTAACAATATAAGAAAGTTTGCTAGATCTAGATTTGAATCTATAATTTGCACTTCTGCTCCATTAGCATAATTGGCTCAAAACATATTTCTGAATGGATATAGATTTCGATTTTTTGAAAAGGTTGCCATAAAAACACATATTACACCATAAGGTTGCCAGACCTAATTCTGAATATTTAACTTAAACACATTTCAATGTCATTTACATATTTGGCTAAAAAACATATGGAGATAGATTATGATTTTATAGGTATTGCCAGACAAAAAAAAATTTTTAATGTAGGAAGAGAGGTTGCCAGATCTAGCTTTAAATCTATAATTTAAATATATCAGTGTCATTTGAGCAATTGATTGAGAAAGTATTTTTTTTATAGATAGCAACCTAAAACATTTGCGCAATTAAAATTTTTATAGACGATGCCAGATAAAAATATAATTTTAAGATCGGAAGAAAGGATTCCAGATATTGTTTTGAATCTATAATTTAAATACTTTCCAGTGCCATTTGCACAAATGAATGAGAAAGTTGCCAGATTTACGGATATCAACCTACAACTTTAGGTAATTAAAACTTTATAAAGGTTGTCAGACAAAGCTTAATTTAATGATAGAAAGACAGGTTGCCAGGCAAAGCTTTGAATTCATAATTTAAATTCATTTCAATCCCATTTGAGCAATTGGCTGATAAAATTTTTATAAAGGCTGCCAGACAAAAAATAACTTAAAGATAGAAAGTAAAGGTTGCCAGACAAAAACTAATATAAAGACAGAAAGAAAGGTTGCCATGCAAAGCTATGAATTCATAATTTAAATACAGTTCAATTCCATTTGAACAATTAGCTAATAAAATTTTCATAAAGGTTGCCAGGAAAAAAAATTAAAGATAGAAAGGTTCCCCGACAGAGCTTTGAATCCATAATTTAAATACATTTCAAATCCATTTAAACAATTGGCTGATAGAGTATTACTTAATGGATATCAACCAACAATTTTTGGACTTGGAAAGAACCAACAAATATTTAATGAAGGAAAACATTTCTAAAATAGAATTTCAAATCGATAAACTGAAAAATTACGAGGTAAATTTAGGCAAAAATTATTGCACAATAATAATAATTATTTTAATAATAATAATAATAATAATAATAATAATAATAATAATAATAATAATAATATAATAATAATAATAATAATAATAATAATAATAATAATAATAATAATAATAATAATAATAATAATAATAATAAATAATAATAATAAAATATAATAATAAATAATAATAATAATAAATAATTAAATAAAAAAATAATAAAAAATAATAAATTAATAATAAAATAATAAAAATAAATAATAATAATAAAAATAAAAATAAACAAAATAACCAAATAATAATAATAATAAATAAAAAATAAATAAAAAAATAATAATAAAAATAAATAATAAATAATAATAAAAATAATAATAATAATAAAATAATATAAATAATAATAATAAATAATAATAAATAATAAAATAAAAAATAAAAATAAAATAATAATAAAATAAATATAATAACAAAATAAAATAAAATAAATAACCAAATAATAATAATAATAAATAAAAAAATAAACAATAACAATAACAATAACATAATAAATAACCAAATAATAATAATAATAAAAAAAAATAATAATAAATAAAATAAAATAATAATAATAATAATAAATAAATAATAATAACAATAACGATAACAATAACATATAAATAACCAAAATAATAATAATAAAAAATAAATAACAATAACAATAAATAACAATAACATATAAATAACCAAATAATAATAAAATAAAAAAATAAATAACAATAACAATAACGATAACAATAACATATAAATAACCAAATAATAATAATAATAAAAAAAAAAATAACAATAACAATAACGATAACAATAAAATAACCAAATAATAATAATAATAATAAAAATAAATAACTAATAATAATAATAATAAAACCGAAGAAATCTACACTTCCCTTCTGCGTATTATTTTATCTCTCAACTTTTCACTACTGAAGGTGTTGACTCAACGAATAATTAATAAGCGAAATAATAATTAATAGTTTATATCTGTGTGTCAGGAGAAAGGACAAAGGAAGTCATTCAACTTTTGTTTAGCATATTATTATTATTATTATTATTATTATTATTATTATTATTATTATTATTATTATTATTATTATTATATTATATAATAATAATAATAATAATAATAATAATAATAATAATAATAATAATAATAATAATAATAATGTCATTCAACCTTCGTTTAGCATAATATTATTATTATTATTATTATTATTATTATTATTATTATTATTACTATTATTATTATTATTATTATTATTTATTTTTTTTATTATTATTTTTTATTATTTTTTATTATTATTTTATTTATATTAATGTCGTTATTGTTATTATTATTATTATATTATTATTATTATTATTATTGTTATTATTATTATTAGTATTATTATAATTATTTTTATTATTATTATTATTATTGCTATTATTATTGCTATTGTTATTATTATTATTATTATTATTATTATTATTATTATTATTATTATTATTATTATTATTATTATTATTATTATTATTATTATTATTATTATTATTATATATTGCTATTATTATTGTCATTATTGTTAGTATTATTATTTATTATTTTCTACTATTATTATTATTGAATATTTTGAGCATTAATTAGTATTGTTATTATTTTTGTTATTTTTGTTACTTATTATTATCATTATTATTATTAATAATTAATTATTATTATTATTATTATTATATTATTATTATTATATTATTATTTTATTAATTATTATTATTATTATTATTATTATTATTATTATTATTATTATTATTATTATTATTATTATTATTATTTATTATATATACATATATATATATATATATATATATATATATATATATATATATATATATATATATATATATATATATATATATATATAATATATATATATATATATATATATATATATATATATATATATATATATATATATATATATATATATATATAGCTCAGAAGTGTTCTTATTTATTGCAGATTGAATCCATTTAAATCTTAAATAAGAAAAACTTAATACAAAAAATGATTTTCTATTATATATTTAAGGATTCTTGTAAGATATATATATATATATATATATATATATATATATATATATATATATATATATATATATATATATATATATATATATATATATATATATATATATTTGGCTGAGAAATAGGGAGGGTGAATGGGAGGTAAATGTGCTACGGTTTGCGGATGGTGCGGTATTTGTGAAGGATTCTGGGGGAAAAGTTGAAATGAAAAATTTGTGGGGAAATGTGCAATCAAAGGATTGGGGATAAATACAGCAAAAAGTAAAGTAGAAAGGATTGGGGGCTGAGGAGGTGGTTGTAAGTGGGGAAGATTTGGAGATGTAGAGTTGTGAGGATGAGTGATTGGGGAAGGAGGAAGTGGAAGAATTCAATTATTTGGGAATGTTGGTGCAAGGAAATGGGGGATAGAAAAGGAAATAAAGAATAGAGTGATGGAAGGAATGAAAGAGATGGAGGGATTAAAGGAAGTGTGGAAGAAAGGGAAAACGT
>SEYY01001477.1:22500-25000 GCA_009176605.1 Armadillidium nasatum | reverse complement strand
CACAGGCAACTATCGTCACCTCTTTCCCTCTCATGTATCTTTCCTCACAACATACAATTATTGCCACTCCCCGTTTCCGTTCCTACAAAACCACCTTACATAGTAATTGACAATCACCCTTTTCTTCGCCGATTTTCTCTTCAAAGGAAGGGAAAAAAGAAAAAATATTGCAAAAGTTTCAAGTTAAAATTTGAGTCTTTATTTTATGGATTCAAAAATCATTCCAAGTTTTTTTCCTTTCTTTCTTTTCTTTCCCTCCCCCCAACCCCCAAGAACTGGAGAGAATCTACTGAAGTTAAAATTGGATACTATATTTGCCTTTATGCATACTTAATTGCTTTTGAATATATACAATGTATATACATTCATGTGATATGAATACTATTAAAACTAAAGAGATTAAGTTTATATATATATATATATATATATATATATATATATATATATATATATATATATATATATATATATATATATATATATATATATATATATATATATATATATATATATATATATATATATATATATATATATATATATATGTGTGTGTGTGTGTGTGTGTATGCAATGTGCATGTACTACCTCAGTACCTCATTAAAATATCTATTTCCCTAAATCTCTTACAAAGAAAACATAAAACTGATCTTGTAAAGTATATCTATACCAGCAGAATGTAACGAAATTTACCTTATTTGTAGAACATGACCACCAAAAAACGAAAAATAATATTAAAAGTGCCGAGAAATGAAAGGGAAATAAGTTATCGAGTTTTAAAAAGCGAAAAATCCTGAAATGCAGCCAATGTAACACTCATATATGGTTTATATCTTTTTCCTTCATTTTTTTTCCTAACAAACTAGTTTGACTTAACTTAACCTTGACTTGAAAGGTAAATGTAGGTTTAACGGCCAGTAAATAGGCCTAACTATCAACATATACATATATTAAAACAAGTTATTGCAACAAAAAATTTGCAAAATCAAAATAAAAGTTGGCTATAAAAAAATTGCCTTGTTTGCAAAATAAACAAAATACGCCACAAAAAAAGTACCAACGAAAACCTGGCTACCAAAAATATCCTGGTGTAGATATAATTAAAAAGAACCCATAAAATACAATAACAAATACAAAAACAAACAAAATAAATCTAAATCCCGTATTTTTTTTTCAAACAGATGTATCAAATCTGTATGGAAAAATATATACGAAATATTTGACAATATATTCCCCAAATACTTTTAAAATAACAGTGTAGCATTAATCCCCAAGTGTGAAGCAACATTTGTATTTCCTCCCTATTCCCTTGACTAAAATATTTTACAATCGCTGCTAAAAATTTTGTTTGCAAATATTTTTCCCAGGATTTGCTTTGAACATTCCTTGATCATTAAATTTCCATATACATGTAAATATATATATATATATATATATATATATATATATATATATATATATATATATATATATATATATATATATATATATATATATATATATATATATATATATATAAAAAGTTGGGAAAAGCAGATAAAGGAAGTGTGTTCCAGATTTTATCAGTAGAGTACATGTAAGATTGAGCATAGCGGTTACGTCTGGGGTCAGAGATGGACAGAGAAAGGATAAGACTATATAGAAAAGGTGAGTCTCACGAACCCTTCTCAATGGATGAGGTGTGCGACGAGAGAGTTCAGAAGAACAGTGCCCATTGTAATAGCGATAGTATAGGGAGAGTGACGCAACAATTCGACGGTCAGAAAGGGAATGGAGAGAATTAGTGAGAGCATAAAAATTGATAAAACGAAAAGCCCTAGACTCCACCTTTTCAAGGAGCTAAATGAGTGGATGTGTGATATATATATATATATATATATATATATATATATATATATATATATATATATATATATATATATATATATATATATATATATATATATATATATATATATATATATATATATATCGAACCTCCGTTTCAAAATCAAACAAATCATATTCAATTATACAGATGTTATACATAATAATATACAACGAAATTGTGAAGATATATTAAGTACTCAAGGCTGCAGATGTAAATGTTGACGAACAAAATTATATAATTTATGTTTGCCTTGCAATTTGATGTTAAATTTTTATTCAAAATATATCACAGTGATTGTAATACAGTTTATTTGTGCTGGTATTCCAGATTCATTTCCTTCCATATTGGATAATGGTACTTTGCGAGATCAGTGACGTAAACATTAATTCAAATAACTTGTCTTGCAATTTAAATGTTAACTTTTTATTCAAAACAGATCACATTGATTGTGATACAGTTTATTTGTGCTAGTATTCCAGATTCATTTCCTTCCATATTGGATAATGGTACTTTGCGAGATCAGTGACGTGAGCATGAATTCAAATAACTTTCAACCAGTGATTCATCAACTGAATTAAAATTTTCAAACTCTGCTACTCTTTTTCTGTAAACAATGATTTGAATGACGTCAGT
>SEYY01001477.1:2500-12500 GCA_009176605.1 Armadillidium nasatum | reverse complement strand
TATATTATATATATATATATATATATATATATATATATATATATATATATATATATATATATATATATATATATATATATATATATATATATATATATATATATATATATATATATATATATATATATATATATATATATATATATATATATATATATATATATATATATATATATATATATATATATATATATATATATATATATATATATATATATATATATATATATATATATATATATATATATATATATATATATATATATATATATATATATATATATATATATATATATATATATATATATATATATATATATATATATATATATATATATATATATAATATTATACAACAACCTTTCCCATAATCGTGGGGTGGTGTCTATCGCAGGCCACATTCATCCAAACACTCACTCCTTCACCAATCTTTTCCATAAATTCCTATCCTCTGTCAACCGCACACCCTAAACCCAATTCAACCCTTTACTCCTCAACAGCATTATTACTCGTCCAACTTCCCCTCGGTCTCCCCCTATCTCTCACACCCTCCATTTCTGTCTCCTTATATCTCTTACACCATCCACTTCTGAAACAAATACCTTTTTAGCCATTCTCTCTTCAATCATTCTAAAAACATGTCCAAACCATCCCAACATACTTTGTTCAGCTCTCTCAACCATACTTTTTCTCCATCCACACATTTCTTTTATTCTACCCATAATCCACAAACCGCTCTCAGACCTTTCATTTCGAAAACTTCTATTTTTTCTTCTCTTCTTAGCGTTTAACCTCCATATTTCACTCCCATACATAACTACCGGTATATATATATATATATATATATATATATATATATATATATATATATATATATATATATATATATATATATATATATATATATATATATATATATATATATATATATATATATATATATATATATATATATATATATATATATATATATATATATAAATATATATATATATATATATATATATATATATAAATATATATATATATATATATAATATATATATATATATATATATATATATATATATATATATATATATATATATATATATATATATATATATATATATATATATATATATATATATATATATATATATATATATATATATATATATATATATATATATATATATGCTTCAGGGTGCATTTGAAAGGTGTCTGTTTTGAAATAGCGGAAAAAAATTCCTATATAAATATAATTTTATTATTATTTATTTATTTCCTAAATTTTCAATTTTTTTTAAATGATTATTTTAAAATTTTAGGTTAGAAAATAATAAAATATCAATATTATTATTAATATTGAAAAATCTTTTTTTTTATAAATATATATATATATATTATATATATATATATATATATATATATATATATATATATATATACTATATATATATATATATATATATATATATATATATATATATATATATATATATATATATATATATATATATATATATATATATATATATATATATATATATATATATATATATATATATATATATATATATATATATATATATATATATATATATATATATATATATATATATATATATATATATATATATATATATATATATTATATATATATATATATATATATATATATATATATATATATATATATATATATATATATATATATATATACATATATATATATATATATATATATATATATATATATATATATATATATATATATATATATATATATATATATATATATTATATATATATATATATATAAGGGTGCTGCTGTCGCCCCTGTATGGAGTATGCGTCACACATCTGGGGTGGTTCCACTCATACAGCTCTCCTTGAGAAGGTGGAGTCTAGGACTTTTCGGCTCAACTCTCCTGCTCTCACTAATTCTCTCCAGTCTCTTTTGCCCGTCAAATTGTTGCGTCACTCTCTCTATACTATCGCTATTACAATGGGCACCGTTCTTCTGAACTTTCCCGTCGCATACCTCCTCCACTGAGAAGAGCTCGTGCGACTCGTCTTTCTACACACTCTCATCCTTTCTGTGTTCAACTCTCTGACCCACACTTAACCGCTATGCTCAGTCTTACATGCATACTACTGTTAAAGTATGGAACACACTCCCTTCATCTATTTTTCCAACTTCCTATGACTTGCACACCTTTAAACGCGGTGGATCCCCGGGACATGTCGGCCTTTTAAATTTTCCCGATTTCTGAATTGCTCCCTAATCTCTGGTGGTAACTTGGTAGGCCTCCTTCGGCCTTTGCCCACCAGTGGTAATATATATATATATATATATATATATATATATATATATATATATATATATATATATATATATATATATATATATATATATATATATATATATATATATATATATATATATATATATATATATATATATATATATATATATATATATATATATATATATATATATATATATATATATATATATATATATATATATTATATTTACATATTTTTTTTTTTTTTTTTTTTTTTTATTTTAAATTTTTTTCCTTCTTAGCTAAGAGGATGTGCGAAATTATTAATATGTATTTCTTGCATGTCTAAGTTTTTATTTTTTTTATTTTAAGTTTTTTTTTTTTTTTTTTTTTTTTTTTTTTTTTTTTTTTTTTTTTTTTTTTTTTTTTTTTTTTTTTTTTTTTTTAATTTTATTTTTTAGTTTTTAAATTTAAGCACTGAGAAAACCAGTGGTTGCCAGGTTGTGCCTTTTTTCTGGTTGTTAGCCTAGACTTACCCTTCAAGTCCAGGTTAAGTTAAGTCGAACTAGTTTTGTTAAATTTAACAATTTCGATAATATTGAAATAATAAATTAATTTTTAAAAAAGGAAATAAATATAAAGGAATATATGTTTTAGAAAATTGTTACTTCACAAACCTTATTTTAAAGTATTATTAATTATAATTTGTTTTTTTATTCTGTAAACTATTTTAATTTAACAAAACTGAGATATGGCAACGTTGCTAAAAATAGTACCTTTGTACTTTTGAAAAAAAGTGGGAGCATCTTCTAAATAACGTCCCAAGCTCTAGATAAATCTACGCATGTCAAAAAAATAGTCTAACACTAATATTAACTGCATTTCAAATATCTGGAACAATTATTACACAAAATAATATTTAAAATCTGAACTTTGTAGATATGAATTTAAACTCCGTAATAAAAATCCCATATAGACTTTGGTTAGAAACTTGCTAGATAAAAAATTTCATACAAGCAGCTTAAGGAAATATAATCCACACGAAATCTTTTTTCAAGATATAGCATTATATATATATATATATATATATATATATATATATATATATATATATATATATATATATATATATATATATATTATATATATATAATATATATATATATATATATATATATATATATATATATATATATATATATATATATATATATATATATATATATATATATATATATATATATATATATATATATATATATATATATATATATATATATTTTTTTTTTTTTTTTTTTTTTTTTTTTTTTTTTTTTTTTTTTTTTTTTTAAATAAAAAAAAAAATAATAACTTGAAAATAATACAACAAAAAACATAATTTTTTATATTCCGGGTGCTTTATATATAATATATATATATATATATATAATATATATATTATATATATATATATATATATATATATATATATATATATATATATATATATATATATATATATATATATATATATATATATATATATATATATATATATATATAATATATATATATATATATATATATATATATATATTATATATATATATATATATATATATATATATATATATATATATATATATATATTATATATATTCTTTTCTTGTTCTTCTTCTTCTTTCTTTCTTCTTTCTTCTTCTTTTTATTCTTTTCCTTTCTATATACTATCGCTATATATTTCTCTTTTTTTTTTTCTTTTTTTTCTTCTTTTTTTTTCTTTTTCTTCTTTCTTTCTTTTTTTTTTTTTTTTTTTTTTCCTTTTTCTTTCTGTATTTTTTCTTTTTCTTTTTTCTGTTTTTCTTTTTCTTCTTTTTCTTTCTTCTTTCTTTTATATTTTCTTTTTTCTTTTTTATTTATTTCTTTTTCTTTCTTCTTCTTCTTCTTCTTCTTCTTCTTCTTCTTCTTCTTCTTCTTCTTTTCTTCTTCTTCTTCTTTCTTCTTCTTTTCTTCTTCTTCTTCTTCTTCTTCTTCTTCTTCTTCTTCTTCTTCTTTTCTTCTTCTTCTTCTTCTTCTTCTTCTTCTTCTTCTTCTTCTGCTCATTTTGTGTAATTACTTTGTGACTGTAATATATCTATCTAATAAGATTTTATAATAATATATAAGAAGAAAATGTTCATAAACCTTTTTTTATACGTTTTGTGTTTCTTTTTATGTGTTTTACGGAATAATCTTTTGTTTGCTATGTTGAAGTTACCCTTCTCTCTTTTTGCTTCTCTTTATTTAGGAGATTCTTCTACATGCACTTACCTCCCCTTTGTTTTGTTAATATTTCTCTCTCTCTCTCTCTCTCTCTCTCTCTCTCTCTCTCTCTCTCTCTCTCTCTCTCTCTCTCTCTCTCTCTCTCTCTCTCAATTCTAATCATTGATATTTTGTTTTCCTTTCAAAATAATACAAGTTTTTCCTCACCCTTTCTGTCTCTCTGTCACACCCTTTCTCTCATCCTCTCCCTACTCCCTACCACTTCTCTCTCACTCTCTCTCACTCTCACACACACACACACACAAACACACACACAAGCATCCACCTTTACTTTTCTCGTCGTACGAGTGCGTTTTGCTCTCATCCCATTGCATTATAATGACCAGCGAAAGAGAAAGGCCTCAGTTGTTCCATTATAGAACACAAAAGCTTAGCAAAAAAGCCTCCAGGCCAAGTGGATGTGTTTTAATAAAGAATTAGAAAGAAAATAACACAGAATTGCATTTCCTAAATGAAATGTTCGACGATCTCAGCATTTTAAGACCTAAATTATGTTTTTTTTTTTTTTAAACACTTCTTAAATATAATTTTATGGAATTGAAAAGAACATTTAAAAAATGTAATTATAAATATATTGTTAAGATATTACTCTTTTTTATTACAAGATTTAATATATTTAACACCACCCAAGGGCTCAGCCCTTTTTAAGGAAGAGGGGAGGTTAAAATAATATTAAAGAAAGTTAAGAATAAACACCCACACAAACACCACCTAACGCAAACTTCGCAGATGAGCACAGAAAAGAACTTTGAAATGAATGAGTTTAATTTCAGCAAAGAAACACAAAATCTGGAAGAGAATTCCACAAAACAGAGATGGCTGGAAAGAAGAAAGCACCATATTATTAGAAATAACTTGCTGTATTTTAAAGATATAAGATATAATTTTCTTTAATATAGGAAAAGTAAGGAAAAACTTGGTTAATTAAAAGATATAATAATTGTTTTGATGTTAGATATAAGATATTATAAGGTATACCTTTTTTTTTTAAAGAAATAAAATATAATTTGTTTTATTATATTAGATAAGATATAAATGTTCTTTATATAAGATATTAAAATGTATAACTTCTTTTTTAGAAATAAAATATAATTTTTTATTATATCAAATAATAACATATAATTATTTTATTACAAATATACCTTGTTCATTATAAGATATAAGATGTAAATGATCTTTTTATAAGATATTATAAGGTATAACTTCTTTTTTAGAAATAAAATATAATTTTTTTATTATATCAAATAATAAGATATCATTATTTTATTACAAATATACCTTGTTCATTATAAGATATAAGATGTAAATGATCTTTTTATAAGATATTATAAGGTACAAATTGTTTTGACCTCTTCTATATCCTCTTTAAATTTCTACAAATAGTTTAAATAATTAAATTAATTAAAGAGGATATACAGAATTTAACTCTGGCTCTTATAAAATTCTTATAAAATTATAAAATTCTTATAAAATCATAAAATTCTTATAAAATTCTTATAAAATCATAAAATTCTTATAAAATTCTTAGTTCTTTTAAAATAAATAGAAAATTCTTATGAAATTCTTAGTTCATTTAAAATAAATATAAAATTCTTATAAAATTATAAAATTCTTATAAAATTCTTATGAAATCCTTAAAAAATATATATTTTTTTTATAAAATATAAAATTCTTAGTTCATATAAATTAAATATAAAGTTCTTGTGAAATAATTATAAACTTCTTATAGTTCAAATAGATTTTTTTTAAATAATTTCTTTTATAATTTTTATAAAATTCTTAGTTCATATAAATTAATATAAAATTATTCTGAACTCCTTATAAAATTCTTATAGTTCAAATTGATTTTTTTTATAAATTTCTTAAAAATTCTTGAAAAATTATAAAATTCTTAATTCATATAAAATAAATATAAAATTCTTATAGTTCAAATAGATTTTATAAATTTCTTATAAAATTCTTATAAAATTATAAAATTCTTAGTTCATATATATTAATATAAAATTATTCTGAACTCCTTACAAAATTCTTATAGTTCAAATAGATTTTATAAATTTCTTATAAAATTATAAAATTCTTAGTTCATATAAATTAAATATAAAATTCTTATAGTTCAAATAGATTTTTATAAATTTCTTTAAAAATTCTTATAAAATTATAAAACGTTTATAAAACTGTTACGAAATCCTTCTAAAATTCTTATAGTTCATATAGATTTTTATAAATTTCTTGTAAAATTTTTATAAAATCTTATAAATTTTTCTTTAAATTCTTTAAAATTCATTCGAAATAGATTTTTTTAAGAAAATTACAAAATTGTTAGTTCATATAAATTAAATGTAAAGAATAAATGCATGGCAGAGGAACATTTATCTACGGGATTCTGTTTACGCACACCATACCTATGAGTTGTGATGAAAAATAATCGACAATAATCTGTAAAATGCTGTGATAAAAAATTATCCAAAGATTTATATATTGTTGTGTATATTAAGTTGTTATTCTTAAATTCCAAAAATTTGCAAAATAAAAATATTTTCTTTGAAAACCCCCTCACGGCTTTTGATTCTCTGAGGGTCCATATAGACCCAGATTATGAAAAGAAGGCGGAGAGAGGACTTTACCTATATTATTTTCGTGATCAAACACACCTATAAGAATTAAAAGTATCACATTTAATCTTATATGAGTTATAAATACCATATTCAATCTTATAAGAATTAAAAGTATCACATTTAATCTTATGTGAGTTATAAATACCACATTCAATCTTATAAGAATTAAAAGTATCACATTTAATCTTATATATGAGTTATAAATACCCCATTTAATCTTATATGAGTTATAAGTATCCCATTTAATCTTATATGAGTAGCAGTAGTAGTAGTAGTAGTAAAAATAGTGGTAATAGTAGTAGTAAGAGTAGTGGTAGTAGTAGTAGTAGCAGTAATAATAGTAGTAGTAGTAGTAAGAGTATTGATAGTATTTAGATTTCATTTTTTCTTAATAGTAATAGTAGTAGTAAGAGATGTGGTAGTAGTAGTAGTAGTAGTAGTAGTAAGAGTAAGAGTAGTGGTAGTACTTAGATTTAATTTTTCTCTTAATAGTATTAGTAGTAGTAAGAGATGTGGTAGTAGTAGTAATAGTAGTAATAGTAGTATTTAGCGTAGTGGTAGTATTTAGATTTCCTATTTTCTCGTATTTCCTCTATCTTTTTTACATTTTTTACTATTCCATTTTAGCATTTCTCTCTCTCTCTATATCTATCTATCTTTTTCTATATTTCTCATTTCTCCTTTCTTCTCTTTGCCTCTCTTTCTTTCTCTTTCACTCTCTCCCTTTATCTCTATTCTGTGACTATCTCTTTATATTTCTTTAACTCTCTCTCCCTCTCTCACTTTCCCTCATTTCTTCATTTCATTAATTTTCTCTTACTTTACATACCTGCCTCTCTCTTCCCTCTCTCTCTCTCTCTCTCTCTCTCTCTCTCTCTCTCTCTCTGTCTCTCTCTCTCTATTTATCTTCTCCTTTTAATATACTGTCTCTTCCTTTTCCTTAGTGTTCCAGTTTATTCATTCTTCCTTCATCATTCATTGTAGCCATTCCTTAATCCATCTCCCTAATGAGCAAGACTGGCATTCTAATAATGACAAATATTGAGTTAGGGCCACAATTTTTTTTTTTTTTTTTATTTTAAAGAAAAAACAAAGAATCATTTTTTTTTAAAGAATGGAGAACCCTGGGAATACTTTTTCTTTAAATCAAGAATCTTGTATTCTTCAAGAATTCTTATAGGGAGTGGGGTGGAGGAGGGAGGAAGGGGGGTGGAGGAGGGATGGAGGGAGGGAGGGGGGTGGAGGGGGAAAGGACGAGAAGAAATAGTTTTCCTTTAGGAAGACGACAAGCAATTGCTTAATTCGTTTTTATCTAATTGGAGAAATGTCTCAAGGTGGACCATAAGGAAGAATTTAATTGGACTTTAAGGAGAACCTTAGGAAGAAGATTTTAAGGAGGACCTTAGGAAGATCTTAAGGAAGACCTTAGGAAGATCTTAAGGGGGACCTTATGGTGGAGACCACCATTAT
The DNA here is from genome assembly GCA_009176605.1 of Armadillidium nasatum. NCBI lineage: Eukaryota > Metazoa > Arthropoda > Malacostraca > Isopoda > Armadillidiidae > Armadillidium > Armadillidium nasatum. The sequence goes on along the minus strand of SEYY01001477.1, from coordinate 3,841 downwards.
ATTTCTTTCTTTCACGGTTACAAACAAACTGTTCACAGTTATTACATATTAGCATCATTTATTTTTTCTTATTCTATGTTTTATGGCTTATATTTTTGTATATATGTATGTATGTATATATATATGTATATATTATATTTTATGTATGTATGTATGTATGTGTGTATGTATATATGTATATATTATATTTTATGTATGTTTTTTTTTTTTTTTTTTTTTTTTTTTTTTTTTTTATTATTTTTTTTTATTTTTTATATTATATATATATAATATATATATATATATATATATATATATATATATATATATATATATATATATATATATATATATATATATATATATATATATATAAGGAAAACCCTTCTAAGCATACTATTGACAAGAATTCGTTTGTTGATATATAGACTTAAGAGGAACCATATGAGTTCTCAGAGAGAGAGAGAGAGAGAGAGAGAGAGAGAGAGAGAGAGAGAGAGAGAGAGAGAGAGAGAGAGAGAGAGAGAGAGAGAGAGAGAGAGAGAGAAAGAGAGAAAGAAAGAAAGAGGATAGGTGGTAAGAACGAGAGAGAATGAGAGTGAAAAAATTTGAGAGAGAGAGAGAGTAAAAGCTAGAGAGAATGAAAGAGTTACAGACAAAGTAAGGAAATTAGAGAGTTAAAAGACAGAAGGAGGAAGAGAGAGAGAGATAGAGAGAGAGAGAGGCAGAAAGACAAATTTATTAGACAGTAAAGGACAGATATAGACAGTGTTTCAGACAGAAATGAAAACGAGAGCAAATAGATATAAGGCAGGACGAACATTTTACCTTTTTTTTATTTTATTTTATTTTAATTTATTATCTCAATATGTAACGAGACGCAAAGAATTCGTAAAGAAATAAATTCCATATCTGACCCCAGATACAACCGCTATGCCCATCCCTACAAGTACACTATCGTTAAATTTAATGACACATGGGAAATGAAGGTTATTAAACGAAGTGTAAGTAAAGGGTGTGTAATGTCACCTTAATATAGAAATTAGTTCGTTTGGAGTAAAATGTCAACCAATTTTCACCACTCATGGGTCCGGGGTACGAGGCGCGAAGCCACCCGTACACCTTTGTTCGTGTGCCATACATTTGTATAGTTTAAGAACAAAAGTAAATGCATACTATACAAGTACCAAAGCCTGAGTTACTCTGACATGCTAGCAGAAGGTAGTAAGACCAAAGGTGACTAAAATAAAGGCAAAAGTAAAGGTAGTCTCTAATGCCAGAGAGAGACAGACAGAAACCCAAAAATTGACCATAGAATTAAGTGAAGCTTGATTAAACAAGTTGAAACTAGATTAAACAAGT
>SEYY01001476.1:15000-17500 GCA_009176605.1 Armadillidium nasatum | reverse complement strand
TATATATATATATATATTCCAAAATTTTCTTAAATAATAAACTCTAGATACATAAGTTACGCTACTGAGGATTGATAGACACTGATATATATTATATATTATATATATATATATATATATATATATATATATATATATATATATATATATATATATATATATATATATATATATATATATATATATATATATAACAAAGTTTAAAAAGTCTGTATCATATGCCTTCGAACGAGTGGAATGAAGACCAAAGTTTAAATTTAAAAGATGAAATTCGAAACTTCATATATCTGGAGACATATGAAGTGCATATATCCACAACAAAATATTATTAAAGCATATAAGTAAAAAAAAAAATAAAAAAAAAAAAAAAAATAAAAAAAAAAAATAAAAATAAAAATAAATAAATAAATACATTAGAAAAATAATTTAGAAAAGAAAAAAAAGAAATTAAAAACTAAGAAGTAAAAAGTGAAAAAAAAAGTCGTTCTTTTTTGTTGTTGTTTGTTTTCTCATGAAAAAAAAATGGGTTTCGTACTAAACAAAATAAAAATGAACTTTTAAATGATTTAAAATTAATAAAGAAATAAAATTATTTTGAAGATGATTTTCATACTAAACAAAAATAAAATGAATTTAAATGATTTTAAAACTAAAAAAAGGAAATAAATATTTAGACTAAAAAAAATTATTTTTGAAATGATTTTCATACTAAACAAAAGAAATATGATATATATATATATATATATATATATATATATATATATATATATATATATATATATATATATATATATATATATATATATATATATATATATATATATATATATATATATATATATATATATATATATATATATATATATATATATATATATATATATATATATATATATATATATATAAACAATGAACAGAAGGTCATTAAAGAAAAGTAGGACCAGAGTTGTTGAAAGAACATAGCCTTGAGAAAAAAATGATAAGGAAGTAATCTTCAACAGATACTATTGAACTGTCAGCATGGTAATCAGAGAAAAGGATAGATTCTGAAAGATGTCAGATTAGAAGTCAAAGCCTTGAGCGAGAATCTGCTGAAAGCATTCGATAAATCTATGATGACAACAAAAGTTTCACCAAAATGACTAAGTGACGAGGCGCAAAGAACCTTAGAGAGGGGATAGAAGATCGCCTGTAGAGTATTTCTTACGAAAACCACACTGATTGCCAGAGATGTTTCCAAATCTTCCTGTTAAGGATAGATTTGGAAACTAGAGAGAACTGTAGTTAAAGAAATGGGGACTGCAGTTAGAAAGGTTGAGAAAAGATTATAGCAAATTGTGCAGAGAAAGTTTTTAGTGTTACGGATATATATATATATATATATATATATATATATATATATATATATATATATATATATATATATATATATATATATATATATATATATATATATATATATATATATATGCGACTTGGCAGTCGTCGTAAGTGGAGGTGATTAAACCAGAATCGAAAAGAAAAGATAGAAGAATCAGGTGATAGAGAAGAGAAGAGTGGTGAAGAAAAATGGAGTAAAGAAGAGAAGAGAAGAGAAGAGTAGAGATGAGAAGAGAAGAAAATTGGGAGGCTTGTTTAGAGTACGCTGTAGATTTGTAATGAAAAGAAAATTATTTTTCGAACTTAAAATAAAAACAGATTTATTTAAAATATTTTTTAAAAATATTTTCTTTAAAACAAAATTAAATAAACCGCAATTATCAAAATTTTTGTGTAGGAGCATCAAAACTTTCAAACAACATACTTTCATACATACTTTCAACATTAGTATTACGATTATAAAAATTTAAAACACGAGTTTGGATTAGGCGGTAAGGTTGGGTCATGAAGAATAGTTCTTCGCATGGTTCTAAAGGAAGGGATTCCTTTTAACCGTTTTTTTTGTCTTCTCCATGTACGAATGCTGGAATTTTTCTGCAGTTGACGTCGCCCTGCATCAGAGGGATACGGCGTGATATATATATATATATATATATATATATATATATATATATATATATATATATATATATATATATATATATATATATATATATATATATATATATATATATATATATATAAGTAGTAGGGTACACCACAACAAGGTTGGCAAATTCCTTGCAAATTCCTAGCCTTTTTGCAAATTCCTAGCCTCACGTACCTTTGTGAGGTGTTTTTTGCGGTTTTATCTTAATTGAGATCTTGTTTTGCGGTTTTATCTTAATTGAGATCTTGTTTTGCGGTCTTATCTTTGATGTAATCTTGTTTTGTGGTGTTATTTTATTTGTTTTTTTAATTATTTCTCACCTTTTTATTCCTTTGTGGTTTGCGGTTTCTTTTGATGAGCCGCTTTCGCGTATGCTTGGTTGTATTTTTGCAAGGTTCCTTGATGACGTCATAGCTTGTATGTTTGTAAGGTAATGACGTCACGGCTTGTATTTGGAATGGGAATTGGAAT
>SEYY01001476.1:0-10000 GCA_009176605.1 Armadillidium nasatum | reverse complement strand
CGTAATGTTTATGAAAGATGACTTGTTTCCAAGATGAAATTCTTATTATATTTGTATCCCCCCTTCCCCTCTATAAATATAATTTCCCCATTACCAATTTCAACACACGAGTAAAATTTTTTTCTACTACATGGACTTCTCTCTCTCTCTATCAGTATATATATATATATATATATATATATATATATATATATATATATATATATATATATATATATATATATATATATATATATATATATATATATATATATATATATATTATGGGATTTATATATTTTTTGAAGATGCAATTGTGACTTTTTATTCCACTCTATTATATATAACCTGTCTTTTTACCCCCTTCATCTCTATTTCCCATTCCCCAATTGTCAACCCCAACCATTCTATAGCCTCGGATAAAATATTTTTTTTTTTCTTTTTTTTTAGAAAGTGCGAAAGTATTTAGTCTCTTTTCGGCATTTGACGAGAGAAGATCGTAAATATTATGTAAGATAATTTTTCAAAGATGCAATTCTGACTATCTTTTTACCCCCCTTTCCTCTCTACTCCACCTTCCCCCATCGCCAATTATAGCACACCTAGAGCTTCGTGTACAAAAAAATGCTTTTACTTCTATTCTTTCTATATATATATATATATTATATATATATATATATATATATATATATATATATATATATATATATATATATATATATATATATATATATATATATATATATATATATATATATATATATAATATATATATATATATATATATATATATATATATATATATATATATATATATATATATATATATATATATATATATATTAATATAATATAATAATAATAGTTAATTATAGATAATAATAAACTATGAAAATGATATGGTTTTGCTTCCACAGCGTTTTCTTCCGTCAGTGACGGGTGAACTAATAATACTCCATGCCGCAGCGAAAGGGTTAACTTTTTTCTTCACATTCAACTTAAATTTTTCGCATAGAGATGATCAAAGATAGATTGTTTTCTCTCTAACACGTACACATTTTCTCTCTAACATGCACACACACACACACACACACACACACACACATATTTTATAGAACTTGACATACATTTCATTCCCTGAACCAACCCTCCAATATATAACTTATTCTCGGCTTACTATCCTACTTTAATCACTTTGACAAGATCGTTCACAAATCAACTTCCCTCTAACATGAAATTCACACATCTTTACGTTCTTTTTTCCTTTCTATTCCATCTAAGATATATCTTAACTCACCATGGTTCACCAATTTTTATCAAAAATATGATCAAAGTCATAATATATATATATATATATATATATATATATATATATATATATATATATATATATATATATATATATATATATATATATATATATATTTATTTATTTATTTATATGTATCATTGCTATCAAGCACGTACCTGAACTAAAATTTTATATTTACTTAAAGTTAACACAAAATGAGCCTATGACGTTATAGTCATGTGGTTGATTTTTTTCAATCAACTCCTGATGTTTCATGCTTTTGACTCACAACACTCGCTTACTCATTTACTTTAACCCACTATAACCAAAAGTTCTAAAAGGAGATCAGGTGTCTATGAAGTCATAACCATGTTTCCTTTGGGGCAATCACATTTTCACTCACCGTATAACCATACGTTTATCATTCCTGTTTCATTTGTTTAATATCTACAACGTCATTCTATTACGGTACTTAATGTATTTATAATAAAAAATCTTATTTCATAATAAATCAATACCATAATATGGGTTTTATACAAGCGAAGACAACATTTACTTAATTTCACTTCATAAAATTTTCACTTCATGACTATTTCTTTATTGCATTACCCATGTTCTTTGATATTTTTCCCATTTTTTCTTCAAATCTATTATTTTTCGCCTTTTTTCCATATTACACTTTTTTCTATATTTCTTTTCAAGAGATGACTTTTTTCAAAAAATTATTTTAAACTTAGTAAGCAAGGCTTTTTAATACTTCTTTCATTCTTTTTTTTCCAATTTCAATCTTTATATTTGTTTTTAAGATACAACTTTTTAAAATTTATTTTCATTCCTTTCAATAATAAATTATTATTTCTCTTTTTTTTAAAAAAATGTAATTCTTTTATAAAACAAATTTATTTATTATAAATTCATCATATATATATATATATATATATATATATATATATTATATATATATATATATATATATATATATAATATATATATATATATATATATATATATATATATTGAAAAATAGAGAAATTAACATCAGGTTGTGAGGCAAGTTTTTTTTTTTTTAATAGGTTAGTCTTTAGGACATCAGGAGAGAGAGAGAGAGAGAGAGAGAGAGAGAGAGAGAGAGAGAGAGAGAGAGAGAGAGAGAGAGAGAGAGAGAGAGAGAGAGAGAGAGAGAGTGAGGGTGAGAGAGTGTATATGCTGCCCTGATTGGTTGTTTCCAATAAGACTTCGTTTCTTTCCCTCAGTGTCAGCTTCGCTAACATTGGCACTACCCTCTCACCAAGTAAGTGACAGACTCTAGCGTGTATACAGTATACTAGAGAAAAAAGATAGAAAGTGTTAGGGGAAAAAAAAAATAGCATGACATCGTAAGATGCGGTATGTGTCAGGGTGTAGCTGAATGAAAATACTTTATTGTATCACATATAAAAGTTATTTTAGTTATAACTTTGTAAGAAAACGGGATATAATATATATATATATATATATATATATATATATATATATATATATATATATATATATATATATATATATATATATATATATATATATATATATATATAATGAGATAAAAAAATAAGTGGAAAAAATTTTTTAGTTAAGCTTATTTCCACGTTTGAATTTGAATCATCTCTTGGGTTAGTGGTTATCGTACCGGCCTGCTCATCTTGAGATTGCGCGCTCGATACCATTTTCGGGAAATTTTTTCCTTTAAAAGTGGAGAGAGAAAAAAATAAAGTCATCCCAATAAAACTTGAAATAGAAAATGTGATTTTAAAAAGAAAACTTGAATATGAAGGTTGGTTTTACGGATACTATTATAAATCATGCATTGCCATTATGGGAATTTCTAATTTAGCAAGTTTTATTCGTTCATTATATATACGTACACGAACTAAGACTGTGTTTGCTTCTGTTAAAGGGAAAAATAGTGACATCATGTGACTCTGATAAAGCTCATAATCATCGTGTACGACTTACAGCTACTTTGAAAGAGATTACAGACTCCATTAACTTTGAAAATAGTATTACTACAGCAAAATGGGAACTATTCTACAAGGAAAATCTGTCTATCAAGACCATAGAATTGTTTAACAAGAAATACTTACTTAAAATGATGTTTAATCTTATAAGCCAGTGAAGTTCACTATTATAAAACAATGAACAAACTGTAGTCTGGTTAGAGATATAAAACAAAGAGGTTCATCCGCGTAAGAGACCTTATGAATAAAAAAAATCATCTGGAGACTATATATATATATATATATATATATATATATATATATATATATATATATATATATATATATATATATATATATATATATTATTTTGAGAATAATATTTTTGCTACAATATATAGTTAGCCGTCAACATACATATATCAAATATACAAATGCATGTCACACAAGAATTTGTGTTTACAGTAGACTCCGTCCCACGTACCCCAGACCAGTGAGTGGTGATGGTTATATTTTCAATTATTTAATTATTTTTTATACTCTGCACCATATCTCGCATGATGCAGGGTGTTGTCGACTGAAGAAATATTTATATTCCCGCAATCGTATGTGGGAAGAGAGAGAGAGAAAAAAAAACTGTTAAATATGGTTCCCAGATTCTATAACTATGCGAGGAACTTTTGCTCATTTGTCCTGACCGCGTCGAAATAATCATCCTTTATTCAAACTCATTTTTTTCCCTTTTAATAATTAAATTTTTTATTAACTGCAAAAAATACGTTATTCTCTCTTTTTAAATATTTTTTCTCTTTTTATTTTAATTGTATATTGAGTTTAAAAGTAAAAAGCAAAAATATTGATAATAAATAATAATAAAATTAAAAGAAAAAAAAAAGAAAAGAAAAATGAATAAAGAAAGAGCGGTGAAATGATAAATAGAAATTTATTATGAAACGGAATACCCCATAAATTCTTGAGGAGAAAATTATTTAGCCTAAGCCATTTCCTTCAAAAGAATTTAAAATATTTTTTATGGTAGAAAAAATCAAAGTCGCGCGAGCTGAGTTTTGGACACTGTGACAAATTGGGAATGCACGTGACATAGTGAAGTCTTCGAAGTAGATATGTAGGTTTGTATGCGCGGTGTATGTGTTCATGTGTGGGGACAAAGAAGACTTTAAAGCCAACTTTGAAAAAATGTAAGATTTTTTAAAACCATATCTAAAAATAAAAAATTAAAAAGTCATGAATGAAATGTGGAGGGACAAACTTAAAAAAGGAAACACGTAAAGTAATTGTAGGTCGATACAAAGTTAGAAAAGCTTGAAGGCTGAGGACTCTTTAAAAGCCCAAGTACGTACAATGATGAAGGTCTGGTACATAAAAAGAAAAAGATTGTCGAGAAAAAAAAAAAAAATATATATATATATATATATATATATATATATATATATATATATATATATATATATATATATATATATATATATATATATATATATATATTATGCGCTCTTACGAAAAAAATAATAATAATAATAATAATAATGAAAAAAGAAAGAAAACTCAAATATACAAGTTGTTTTACGGGGAAGGAATTATATTTTATTATAAAGTTTAAAAAAATACATGCTATATATATATATATATATATATATATATATATATATATATATATATATATATATATATATATATATATATATATATATATATATATATATATATATATAATATATATATATATATATATATATATGTTGCCTTGACAACGAGAAAAATAATAATAATAATAAAAATAATAATAAATGCTCTAAGTTTTACCCTTCAAAAGCGTTTAAAATATTTTTAGGAAAGAAAAAGTAAAGGAGATGAATCCGCATTTTGTACTAATACGTCTGTGGCTCAATGGATTTAGCAACCGTTTAGCGACAGCGGAGTCGGTAGTTCGAGACCGTTTCTTGAGAAATTTTTTCCATTCAAAATTAAAAAAAACTTATATAAAATTTGAATTTTTTGTTCTGAGTTTGAAAAAAAAATGTATGACTTAGAGAGAATATATATATATATATATATATATATATATATATATATATATATATATATATATATATATATATTTATATATATAAAAAAATAATTTTATATATATTATATATATATATATATATATATATATATATATATATATATATATATATATATATATATATATATATATATATATTTGTATCCATGGTTACGAGAAAATAATAATAATAATAATAATAATGACTACTACGAGAAAAAATAATAATAACATACTACGATAAAAATAATAATAATAATAATAATAATAATAATAAATGTGTGTGTGTGTACCGCGTCCGCGCTCTCGACCCGTCGGCGTGTGTGTCTCTTCCGCGCTCGATCGTCCCGCGAAAAAACAAAGCCATAAGTAAAACAATTTCTCTTTTTTCAAGTAATATTCCGTTGGCTCAGTGGGTAAGGGCTTGGAAATTGACTCAGGAGACCCGAGTTCGAATCCTGAAACTGAAGACGTAAAAATAGAGTTTTTAAGCGCGTACGTTCGTTTCATTCGTTCGGCTCTGAAGTTTTCGAAGTAAGAAAAAATCCGTGACGTCACCAGATGAACTGTGATTGGATGGAAGATTCGCATAGCAAAAAGTACAATAGAATGCAGTGACGAAATCAATCCCATTCCCATTCCCATACATACAAACAGTGACGTCATCAAATACCCTCTAAGAAACAAGGTAAGGCACGTGCAGGCGGCTCCATCAAAGAAGGCGGTAACCACAAAGGATTAAAAAGGTGAGAAATAATTAAAAGCAATTAAAATAACATGATTACATCAAAGATAAGACCGCAAAACATTGATTTCAATTAAGATAAATCGAATTATCTGATAAAAAACCTCACAAAGGTACGTGAGTTCCCCTCACCCCCCCAAATTTCCCCTCAGATTCCCCTCAGGGCTAGGAATTCGCAAAATTTCCCCTCAGGCTAGGAATTTGCACTAGGAATTTCCCAACCTTCTAAAGTGTTCATCAACTACTAACACTATTTAAGTTAAATTATTTCCATTCTATCATACACTGAACTAAATTCTGTTTGACTCACGCGCATGAAGGCGCCGGTTCGATCCCACTTGGGGATCCTAGGGATATTCTACCTAGAAAAGTTCCTCTCCTCGAATAGGGCAATGCCCGTGAGATGTGAAAAAAAAAAAAAAAAAAAAAAAAAATTCACGTTTCAGTCATAATGTTATTAGACGGTCATTTTTTTTCCATTTAAAATCTCCATTTTCTCCAGTGTATCTTTCTGAGCAGTCATAACTTCTTATTTTGTATGAGCCAACGCAAGCCAGAAAACTCAACATCCTCAAAACAGTGGCCAACACTAACATACACAACAACATACAAACCTCAATTGCCATCTACAAACAATTTATACGCCCTACCATCAACTATGCCTCCCCTGTCTGGCACCCTCTGCTCACCGACCAAAACTTAACGACACTCCAAATAACGCAAAATAAAGCCCTTCGCACCATCACCGGCTGCACACCCACAACCCCTCAACAACACCTACATAACGAAACCAAGATACTACCTATAAAGAACCACCTTGAAATGAAAGGCACCCAATTTTACGCTAAAAACCGTCTACCCTCACACCCATGTCACAATACTCTCCTCCAACCTACCATACACAGACTAAAACAACCTCCATCATCCACCGGTACCTTTTACAAACAAATCCTAAATCACATCCCCTACCTCCCCCCAATACCACAACAACCAAACATATACACACTCAACTAACACATTAATACATGATCAACAGACCTCCAAACAACATCCTTAACAGACCCCCTCCCGAAATAAACCCCGACTTCAACAACCTCCCAAGACACTTACAAATCTCACTTGCAAAATTAAGATGCGGGCACCACCCGAACTTACAACATTACAAACACAAATTCAAAATAAACCAGGCAACATCTCCCACTTGTACCAGATGCGGAATGTCCCCGGAGACCGCGAAACATTTTCTACTACACTGTCCTACCATCTCTGGCCCCAGAATCTCCTCGGGCATCACCTCATTGAAGGATCTCTGGACGAGGCCGACTGCGGCAGGCGGCTTCATTAGCAAAGTGTGGCCACCTCAACACGGGGTGGTCAGGGGGTGGGAAGGTAAAAAAGAAGGAAGTTATATATATATATATATACTATTTATATATATATATATATATATATATATATTATATATATATATATATATATATATATATATATATATATATATATATATATATATATATATATATATATATATATATATATTATATATATATATATATATATATATATATAGGTTGATGAGAATTCCACAATCTAAAATCAAATTTGAAGGATTATTATAATTTATGTCTTTATACAAAGTAAGAGGAGAAATTACTCTCCCAAATGGACGTACCGAAGTAGCATTAAAAGTATGGGAAGGACGAACTATTTCGAAGCCACCATTGAAGTCTAAAAAAAGAAGCATTTCATTTTCATTAAAAGAAACTGATTGATAATTCTGAGAACAGCGTTTATAACCCCCCAACCTCATCTTTTCACTTTCATTCTTAATCACTTTTTCAACGAGCAAAACATTAATTAAATCATCAGAAAACCAAAAGCTCATATGTCCCTTCTTGAAGAGAGAACCTTTGTAAGATGGTCCACATTCTCCAGTACAAAGCTTAATGAATTCATTGCGCAAACATTGGTCAAACGTTTCTATTATCACAAATGGAGTTACGTTATTTTCATTGCAGCAAATTTTCATGAATGTGCAAAAACCCTTAGAATCCAAACATTGTTTCACATCTTCAAACTGAAATATATATAAATATATATATATATATATATATATATATATATATATATATTATATATATATATATATATATATATATATATATATATATATATATATATATATATAATATATATATATATAAGTGATGGATCGGATGTCATTTTAAAATTTGCGGATGCGGATGCGGATGTCGAATTTTGGAAAAGTGCGGATGCGGATGCAGATGTAGAATTTCGAAAGCGCGGATGCAGATGTTGAATTTTTGTCAAGTGCGGATGTGGATGCTGAATTTTCGAAAAGTGCAGATGCGGATGTTAATTTTGATAAGCATACGAATGCGTTTGCCATCACTATATATATATATAATATATATATATATATATATATATATATATATATATTATATATATATATATATATAATATATATATATATATATATATATATATATATATATATATATATATATATATATATTATATATATATATATATATATATATATATATATATATATATATATATATATATATATATATATATATATATATATATATATATATATATATATATATATATATATATATATATATATATATATATATATATATATTATATATATATATATATATATCACCTTTCCCACTTTCGTGGGGTCGTGCCCGTCACAATTCCCTTGCAAACATACCCATTCTTGCCTTTCAACCTCTTTCACCACCGCCCTCCATCTCACTCTGTCCTCCGCAAGTCTTCTACCCTCTTTTAAACTCAAATTCCTTCCAAAATCTCTTTCACTCCATCCATCTTTCCTCCATTTTGGCATTCTGCCCCCTACACCCATCCACCTCGGATCTCAGTAAATTGCCCACCATTCTGTCCTCATTCATTCTACACATATGTCCAAACCATTTTACCACACCCTCCTCCACTCTATCAACTACACCACTCTTCCATTTACACATCTCCCCTTATTCTTTCATTTCTAATCCTATCAATCCTTCTCAATTTACATATCGCTCTCAAACCTTTCATCTCAAAGACATTCAAACTTTTCCTCGCCCGAATATTTATCATCCATATTTCACACCCACACATTACAGAAGGTAAACACATTCATTCGAACATTCTTATCTTTATTTCTTTCGAAATTTTTCCTCCCAACACTTTTTTCCCTCTACCACTCTATTCTATTTTTTCTTTTTCCGTCCAACCCTTACCTTCCACCAACATTCCTAGATATTTGAATTCAATTACCACCTCAAGTTTCCATCCCCTCCACTTCTACACCCCATTCCTTCCTCCACATCTCCTCATCCCCACTTCCAATCCTCATAACTTTAATCTTCGGTGGAATGATTTTCAATCTCATGTCTGCACATTTCCCCTCAAGCTCTCTCACCTCACAAGTATTCTCAAGTTTTCTCCAGATTCTGCAACCAACACCGCATCATTTGCAAAAAAAGTAATACATTCACATCCCATTCACCCTCCATATTTCTCAACCTAATCCCTTCCCTTCTCTCTCTTTCTCTAACTATACCATCTGTCAATAGATTAAATAACATGTGGACATTACAAACCCCTGACTCAATCCCACTCCTTTGCTAAACCAATCCGATAGTTCCCTCTTCACACTCACTCTTGATGTACAATTCGCATATATATATATATATATATATATATATATATATATATATATATATATATATATATATATATATATATATATATAAGTGAGTTAGCTTCTTTCCTAAGAACCTTAATCTAATTAGTAAGGTTAATACCAAGCGTTTCGACATACTCATTTAATATAATTTGGTTTAATACCGTAATTTCGTCTTCAGCCTCTTTAAAACTGGGGTGGTGTGAAGAAATTCTGAAGG
>SEYY01001475.1:195000-200000 GCA_009176605.1 Armadillidium nasatum | reverse complement strand
CTACGTTCTTTAATTTTGTTTTTTTGTGCTAAAGTTTGTTTAAATATCATTTATTAAATATTAATTTATTACGATTTGTGTGTTTTTAATAAAAAATGAGCTGTTAGTTTTTAAAAAAGAAGTGACTCAACATTGCATGAGAAATTAAAGATTTTGAAAAGAAAAATAAATGTGCAAGTACAAAATAGATCATATATATATATATTATATATATATATTTATATATATATATATATATATATATATATATATATATATATATATATATATATATATATATATAATATATATATGTTGTGTGTGTGTTGCATTTTTCTGTAGAAAATTAATATTAATATTTTATGGTGAAAATGAACTTCAGTAATGACATAATAGCTTCTTTATTAGAGAATCCTTTTGCTTCAAGATCTGAGGAGGAAAAAAGATTAATTTTAAAAGGGATAACACCAAAACTTACCCATATACATGTTTGTAAAAAAGGTACTAGAGCATTTAAATCGACATGGTATGAAAATTTTGTGGCTTTGTGGTATTTACAAAAAAATCGTTTATTTTGTTGGCCATGTACTCTTATAGGAAGAAAGAGAAATGTATGGTGTAATGAAGGGTATAACGACTGGAAAAATCTGTCTATTGCCTTGGATAGGCACTCTAGTTCGAAAGACCACATTCAAAATGAAGTTACTTTTAAGACATTAAGTAAAGAGTCCTTGACCGTTTTGGAACAAATAAACGAGCAAGCAAAAAGATCAAGAAAGGCATTTAATGAAATAGTTGCTAAAAATAGACAGATATTCAAAGTACTAATTGATCTTACTTGTCTACTGGCTAAACAAGAGTTATCTTTCCGTGGACATGATGAATCTAAAGATTCGTACAACCAAGGGAATTTTAAAGAGTTTTTCTTTGTGATGATGAATAATAATGAAGAATTAAAAAACCATTGGGAAAAGATGCGTGGATTTACTGGTCTGTCAAAAACTATTCAGAACGACATTATCGAGTGCATAGCTATGGAAATAAAGGAAACCATTTGCAACATAATACGTGACTCACCCTTTTTTTCTATCCAAGTCGATGAAACGACAGATAAATCTGAATTAACTCAGTGTTCCGTAATTTGTCGTTGTGTTGATTCTTTGGGTAAAATAAAAGAGCATTTTTTAGGCTTTTACGATGTAGGTGAAAACCGAAGCGCAACAGGAATATGCCAAAAACTTGTAGAAATATTAGAACCATTTGATTTTAAAAATAAACTCGTTGCACAAACATATGATGGCGCTAGTGTAATGTCTTCTGAGCTAAATGGGCTTCAGGCAAAAATTCGTAGTCTAGCTCCTCAAGCACTTTTTACTCATTGTTTGGCACATCGATTGAACCTTGTCCTACAGCATAGCTGTCGCAATGTATCAGCCATTAATATTTTCTTTGCAAATTTACAAGGAATACCTTCGTTTTTTCATAAGTCAGCCAAACGAACTGCTGTTTTAGATCGAATAGTGAATAAAAGAATACCAACGCACAGTGAAGTGAGGTGGAATTCGAATTCTAAAATCGTAAATTCTATTTTCAAAGAAGAAAAGGGCTGATTGAAGTGTTCGAAGAACTTATAAAAACTGAAAGTACAAATAGCAAAACAATCCGGCAAGCAGAGGCTTACAAGAATAAATTGTGTGAATTTGACTTTGTTTTCTATTTACTAATCTTCAATGACATATTTCTGAAAACTGAAATTCTGTATAATGTCCTCCAGAAAAAACAATAGATATTCAGATGTGCATTTCAAATATATCTATTTGTGAAAGAGCTCTACATGACATGCGAAATGATGCTAATTTCCTAAGTTATATGAAAAAAGCTGAGATTGAAACTGGAAAGGGTCCACGTACTTTAAGAAATAAAATAAAAATGAATCTTCTGTGTCTTGCCATTATAAAATGAATTTATTCTGTCTTAGATAATATTACTACTCAAATAAATACTCGATTCTCCAACATGTCAGCTTTAAAATTTCTCGCACTTGCAGATTCCTGTCAGTTTGCAAAATTTCAAAAAATATTTCCCAGCGATTCTCTGAAGTCGCTGATGGACACTTACGGAAACTATTTTAATGATAATGTTCTTCGAAACGAGTTAAATATAGTCTATGCTGAAGAAAACCGCAAACTTTTTCACGATAAAGATGTAGAATCTATTTTGAAAAATATTGTGGAGAATGACTTGTGTATAACACTGCAACAAACTTTTAGACTTTTTAGTCTAATTGGTACCATTCCAGCAACTACAGCGTCAGTAGAAAGGAGTTTTTCATGCTTAAATCGCATTAAAAGCTGCTCAAGGAACACTATAGGACAGGAACGTCTCTCATTCTTGTCTTTACTTTCCATAGAAAAAGAGCTTTTAACGGAGCTATCAAGTGACTCTTCATGGCATGAAAAAATAATAAAGAGATATGTCTAAGGAAAGATAGGAAAATAGATCTTCTTTATAAATAAATGTAAGTACAAAATTATATGAATTTTCATATATATATATATAATATATATATATATATATATATATATATATTATATATATATATATATATATTATATATATATATATATATATATATATATATATATATTTTGATTGCCTACTCAAGAATTTTGACCACGAGCCGCCACTGATATATATATATATATATATATATATATATATATATATATATATATATATATATATATATATATATATATATATATATATATATATATATATATAATATATATAACTGACCTGAGCGAATCTTCTGAAATGTGTAAAATGCTTATAATATATAGTAGAGATAAAAATTTAATAAAAATGTCGAGAAATGTCAATTCAAAAAGTTATTATGTATCAAAATTATTGAAACTACAAAAATGTATTACTGTATGTAAAGTAATTGATGCGGTATATATATATATATATATATATATATATATATATATATATATATATATATATATATATATATATATATATATATATATATATATATATATATATATATATATATATATATATATATATATATATATATATATATATATATATATATATATATATATTATATATATATATATATATATATATATATATTATATATATATTATATATATATATATATATATATATATATATATATATATATATATATATATATATATATATATATAAGTTTCCTCGAATTATTCAGGTGCCTTCTTTTATTTTTAAGAAATTTCAAGATATTCTGACGAATCAAAAGGTGTCTTTATATATATATATATATATATATATATATATATATATTATATATATATATATATATATATATATATATATATATATATATATATATATATATATATATATATATATCAAAAGCTGACATCCATAACAGAATATGAGTGGGTTAAACATTTGGGAAATATATCGGAAAAGGGGAATATTTAAATTTTTTTTTTTGCCGTAAATGTATGGCACACGAACATTTATCTATAGAGTGATCTGCAGTTGCGGTTGGTAAATATAAATAAATGCATTGAACTGTATACAGCGTGCTATATTTCCGTTTCATTTTTAGTATCGATACTCCTTCCTATACATTTTCCTACAAATGCGTAATCGCTACCCATGAGTAATCGCTCCTAGTTCATTTAAAAAAAATTTTTTTTTAATGATGTTTTAATTTATTTAATTTGCTTATTCAATAGATTTTAGATGTTTATTTGGGGTTAAACTAACTAATTGCATAATTTGGTTCTATTTTTAGTGTCGAAAATCTGTTAATTATTAAATTATTATCACCATAAACCATATAGACTTAAGAGTATAGAGAATTTTCTATATATATATATATATATATATATATATATATATATATATATATATATATATATATATATATATATATATATATATATATATATATATATATATATATATATATATATATATATATATATATATATATATATATATATATATATAAAACTTTTCCATTCTCTAAAAGGAACTTGTATGCTGTTTCTTTTATTTCTATATACTGTAAAAAAAAATTGTCCTAACGAATCGTTGGGACAAGTGGCAAAAATGTCATAACAAATTTTTTCAGTTATTTCCTTATAAAATAAATTGGTGAAGCGACTTTCTTACGCTTAACATGTCTTTTCTTTATTGAAAATTTTACTGTGACATTTTTCCTACTTGTCCCAACGGTTTTTCAATTATTCACTGCAAAAATTGTCCTAACGAATCGTTGGGACAAGTGGCAAAAATGTCACAATAAAATTTTCAGTGAAGAAAAGACATATTAAGCGTAAGAAAGTTGCTTCCCCAATTTATTTTATAAGGAAATAACTGAAAAAATTTGTTATGACATTTTTGCCACTTTTCCCAACGATTCGTTAGGATAATTTTTGCAGTGTTGGAGTGTATCATAAAGGTTTCGGAACCTTCTGGAACATTCCGAAGAAAGGATTATTTATAATTAAATTCTGGAGCTGATAGTAAATTTCGTTGAGAAATCAAAAGATGGTTTGGGATTGGAGCTTATCCAACAAAAGTTGTGAGCTGTCCTCATATTTGTGGAACATTTGTAGGAATGTGACATTTTTGAATGGTATGAAGATTTACCATTTATCCAAAAGAATATAAAAATTTATCGATGTTACATAGAACTCATATACGTCTTTGGATCGATAGTCTATTAAGCCGTTTTCTATTCGTCCACAAACTTTATAAAAATTTTGATGCGAGGCATTTTTGTAAGGACTTTTTATTTTTTATTTTTATTTTTTTTTAATTTTTTTTTTATTTAGAGAGAGAGATTCTTACAATTTTCAAAATTTTCTAAAATTCTATATGATTTCGAGTCAACTGATTCGAATTTAAAAATGGCGCCTGTGTTCTCAAAATATACAGCTGATACAGGATCATGGAAACTCTGTTGTAAGAGAATTATATTACAAGGAGCCAAAACAAAATAATAATAA
>SEYY01001475.1:185000-190000 GCA_009176605.1 Armadillidium nasatum | reverse complement strand
AAATCTAGAATCAATCTTTATATCGTAAAAGATATTTCTTTTGCATAATTTACGTTAGACAATTCATTCATATCATTTTCATGCTTAAATACTAAGTGTCTTCAGTTGGGCTATCATTTAAATGTAAATTACAATTATTGTAAATAACACTTAGATTAATAAGCCCTTTTAGTGATTTAGATGTTTTAATTACATTGACTGGAATATATTTTAGTAAATGTAATTTTTGGAACGTTCAAAAATTTTCCTAAAACGTAAATTCAGTAACGCCCCAAGAATTTGAATCTAGTTACCCGATTTATGAAAAATCTATTCTGTGGAGATTACTTTAATCCTCATCTCATGCCATAAGATTTAAAAAAAAAAAAATAAAGTTAATTCAGAGATTATGTATTGAAAAGCATTTTTAATTCAAGTTTTTGCTTCAAAAACTAAACAATATCCTCATCTGAACCCCCATCCAAAGTGCACTCGTACACTTACAATACCACTCTGTAGAATTTGGAGGATTATTTACAGGGTATCAATCTCCATTTATTAATCAATTTTATTTATAAGGATGTTGGAAAACTACCACTACTTTTAAACTCATTATCTTTGTTTGAGAACATGAAAAAAACATAAAAGTGATTTTTTAATAACAAATAATCATATTTCTCAGTTAATTTCCCATTTCCTCAAAAATGACAAGTTGAAAGCATTAAAAAACTGATCAAACAATTTCAGTTTCAGTAAAGAAATTCCCATTTCTACTGAAAATTATGGATACAATTTTTTTTTGAATATAGAACGTATTGTTATCGTAAAGAGTGAACATTCTCTCTCTCTCTCTCTCGTTTATATTTATAAAAAAAATATATAATAATAATATATATATATATATATATATATATATATATATATATATATATATATATATATATATATATATATATATATATATATACATATATATATATAATATATATATATATATATATATATATATATATATATATATATATAATATATATATATATATATATATATATATATATATATATATATATATAATATATATATAATAATATATATATATTTAATCTTAGCATAATAATTATAATGCCAATAATAATAATAATAATGATAATGATAATAATAATAAATATATATATTTAATCTTAGCATAATAAAATTAATAATAAAAATAAAAATAATAATAATAATAATAATAATAATAATAATAATAATAATAAATATATATATTTAATCTTAGCATAATAACTATAATGCCAATAATAATAATAATAATTATAATAATAGTAATAAAAGTATAATAATAATAATAGTAATGATAATAATAATATTAATATTAAAATTAAAAATAATGATAATAATAGTAATAACTATTTTTAAATAATTTATTTTTAATATTTACATTTACACAAAATTATACATATTTCTATTTCTTTAAATTTATATAAATATATACATAATATATATATATATATATATATATATATATATATATATATATATATATATATATATATATATATATATATATATATATATATATATATATATATATATATATATATAAATTAAAACAAATTATTTTAATTTTATAAAAATAAAAATAATGGTTTTTATAATAACAATAAAAATATAATAATAATAATAGTAATGATAATAATAATAATAATAATAATAATAATATTAAAATTAAAATTTAATCATAATAATAGTAATAACTATTTTTAAATAAATTTATTTTTAATATTTACATTTATAAATAATTATACATATTTCCATTTCTTTAAATTTAATATATATTATATATATATATATATATATATATAATATATATATATATATATATATATATATATATATATATATATATATATATATATATATATATATATATATATATATAAATTAAAAAAATTTATTTAATTTTATAAAAAATTCTTTTAATTAAATTCAAAAATTCAGTTAAAATAAATTTTTTTTAAATTTTTAATATTAAATAATTTTGTAAATAGTAATTTTTAATTTTAAAATTTTAAATAACAAGATATATATATATATTATATATATATATATATATATATATATATATATATATATATATATATATATATATATATATATATATATATATATATATATATATATATATATATATATATTATATATATATATATATATATATATATATATATATATATATATATATATATATATATATATATATATATATATATATATATATATATATATATATATATATATATATATATATATATATATATATATCCTGAAGAGCAAAATTAGCGCACCACTGGAAGAAATGTCAATAGAAGGATACTGAAGCATTCAGCACATGGTTATACATAATGGGGATAATGTGGTTCCCCACCTTTGGAACCCCCGGGCCCTTGGACACCGTGTATATAAGTAGGGTGCGGTGCAAACCTGCAGGGTGTATGTGCATGCCACCTGTCCCTGGCCGTCAGTACGTTGTGTGGCTTCCCCTTGAGTAAATGATAGCTAAACACCGTTGATGCATGTTGGGGATGAGGTCCTGGATGGTTTTTGTGACAGTTCCTCCAATAGGCTTACAACCGTTTGTCGCAGGTCGTTAAGACTGTGTGGCTGGTGCTGTAGCCGTAGCAGCGCCGCCTTTTCAGTGTGTCTCACAGATGCTCGATGGGGTTTAGGTCGGGACTGTACGCTGGCCAGTACAATGTTCGAATCCCTACCGTGTTGAGGTATTCAGCAATACATTTGGCTACGTGGAGTCCGGCGTTATCCTGCATGAAGACGGATGCTTCACCGATGTAGGGGCCAAATGGTACGACCTACGGTTCGAGTAACTCCGTGCTGGTATGGAAAGATATATCACTCCAAGCCATAACGGACCCACCATCTCTTGAATTGTGCATGCCGAATAGCGCTCAGGACTACTCCGATGAACCCTGGAACATCCATCAAAGCTGTGCAGATTGAATCGGCACTCGTCCGGAAATAGGATACTTGCCCAATCCTGGGGCCGCCAATGTAGATGTTGTTGTGCGAAACCTATCTTTGCCCTTCGGTGCTACCTGGAGAGCTGGAGGTCCTCTTGCTGGCCTCCATGGGTGATATCCATGTTCCTCGGGGCGACGTCGAATGGTATTCTAACAAGAGTCCGAAAGACAGCCTGCAGCTGTGCACAATAGTCAAGTAGTGTTGCATGTCAATCGCGAGCTGCCATTGACCATTTATATCTGTCTTCTACGGGAGTTGTTGCCATTGGACTACCTTGGCCAGGACTCCTGGTGTGAGTATGTGTCAACTCTTGCCTCTGTAGGACCGTTCCGTTGATCGTATTTGAGATTCCGAACTGTCGTCCCAGTTTACGTTGGCCGTACCATTCAGCTGCCTACGTTGTGATTGCCACACAGTCATAGCTTGTCAAACTCCGTCGTAGCCTCCCCATATTACTTGCACAAACGTTCAGGGTTGAATACTCTCGAGCCAAGGCATACCCGTGACATTACATATCCTACCACGTCATTCACCGAATTCGGCGGGTTTGCCCTTTTCCAGTATTTCATCGACAACGCATCTAGCTGGTAGATATGGGCACACACCTTCTCACACAGGCACTCCCATTATTATACAATGTCGTCTTGACTTCCCAACTGATAAATTGAAGAGGGTGCGTTGATTTTGCTCTTTAATAATATATATATATATATATATATATATATATATATATATATATATATATATATATATATATATATATATATATATATATATATATATGCATGCTGTGGTTTGTCTATTAAGTATTGTCCACTATCCACTTAAGAAATCAGAAGAATGCGAGTTAGAGTATCATATTACAAGAACTTCCCTTCTAAGGTTTCTTCTGTTCCATTTGTATTCAACAGGTCGAAGGCTTCCAACATAAGAATGCTCTTCTCTTGCTGTGTGACTTTTTTGTTTTTTGTTTAGCCATTTCATTTTAGGCTGTAACTCGTGAAATAAGGTTCATTCGGATGTTGGGACGTTTTAGTCTACTGGAAAGAAAATAAATATATATGAATTAAAAATAACTAATATTAAAAAAAATTATATATATATATATATATATATATATATATATATATATATATTATATATAATATATATATATATATATATAATATATATATATATATATATATATATATATATATATAGGTCATGACATTAAGTTGAAAATATTTTATGGAAGAGAGTTTACATTTAGTTTCAAACTATTTTTCTTCTTCTTTTTTAAAACTCTTGGATTAATTTTATTTTTAAATATTTTCTAAAAATTTTAATAATTCAGCCTTTGCCAATATAAAATGCAAGAAAATCTATTTAGATAATAATAATAATAAATAATAATAATAATAATAATAATAATAATAATAATAATAATAATAAAAATAATAACAATAAGAAAGAAGAAGAATAATAATAATAATAATAATAATAATAATAATAATAATAATAATAATAATAATAATAATAATAATAATAATAATATAATAATAATAATAATAATAATAATAATAATAATAATAATAATAATAATAATAATAAAAATAATAATAATAATAATAATAATAATAATAATAATAATAATAATAATAATAATAATAATAATAATAATAATAATAATAATAATAATAATAATAAAAATAATAATTAATTAAGTACATTCAAAGTCAGTTATTTATTTGCTTAATGAAGGATTCAGATGCAAAGGAGATAGAATAACAGCATTTTAAAAATTATTAAGCATAACAGTATTTTAATTATTATTAATCATAATTGTGTTTTAATTATTAATAACCACAACAGCATTTAAATTATTATTAATTAACCAATTTTAAATTTTTTTAAAAACTTAAATTTTTCACTTGCCAAATTTCAGGTTTAATATTACAATTTTTTTTCTTTTTTATTCATAATACTTTTTATGAAATATTATT
>SEYY01001475.1:177500-180000 GCA_009176605.1 Armadillidium nasatum | reverse complement strand
CAACTCAAACCTTCATCTGTTCTCAATATTCTCGGTGTTTCTTTTTCTCGTGATCTTTCTTAGAAAGATCACATTATTTCTCTCTCTAAACAAGCTTCTAAGAGGTTGGGTGTTCTGTGGCGCCTTTGTAGTTTTTTTTTACGCCACCCCAGTTGCTTGCCCTGTATAGGGGTGTTGTTCGCCCCTGTATGGAGTACGCCTCGCATATCTGGGGTGGGTCCACACATACAGCTCATCTTGAAAAGGTGGAGTCTAGGGCTTTTCGTCTTATCAACTCTCCTGCTCTTACAAACTCTCTCCAATCTCTTTCTTCCCGTCGAATTGTTGCGTCACTCTCTCTCTATACTATCGCTATTACAATGGACATTGCTCTTCTGAACTCTCACGTCGCATACCTCCTCCACTGAGAAGGGCTCGTGCGACACGTCTTTCTACACAGTCTCATCCTTTCTCTGTCCAACTCTCCGACCCCAGACTTAACCGCTATGCTCAATCTTACATGTACTCTACTGGTAAAGTCTGGAACACACTCCCTTTATCTGTTTTCCCAACTTCCTTTGACTTGCACACTTTTAAACGCCGTGTATCGGGTCACGTCGGCCATTAGCGACCCCGAATCTGATTGCTTCCCGGCTCCGGTGGATATTGGTAGGCCTCTGGCCTTTGCCCACCGGAGGAAACATAAAAAAAAAAAAAATATATATATATATATATATATATATATATATATATATATATATATATATATATATATATATATATATATATATATATATATATATATATATATAGGTCTGACTTCAGTTTAAACTTAAATATTTAAAAAACTACATAACGTACGTAAAAAAGGAATACATTTTCGAAATCCTTGATGAATTTTAGGTAGGAAAATTGGAAAAATATTTTAAAATAAAAAAAAAAAAAAAAAAATCTTTGTGTACGATAAGTGGTGAACTAAAGAACCTAATTCGACTTTATGTAACCTGAACTACCGAAGATGGCCGCTGTATACAAGCCTAACTGATGTATTACACCATATATATATATATATATATATATATATATATATATATATATATATATATATATATATATATATATATATATATATATATATATATATTATATATATATATATATATATATATAACATCTTTTACAGTTTTGTTAGTCATTAGAGAAATTTTAGTTATTCAAATTTCGGAAAATTTATTTTTAAAAAAATGACATTGCCAAACGTACGATTCTTCCGAGAGCTATGAAACAGTAAACTTTACTTATATAAACTTTATTATTATTAGAATTTATTTTTTATTTCCCAACTTTTCTTACCTAAGATTCGACAAGGATTCTAAAAATATAATCCTTTTTTACGTACGTTCAGTAGTTTTTTAAATATTTAACTGGTTTAAACCGAAGTTTGGCATATATATATATATATATATATATATATATATATATATATATATATATATATATTATATATATATATATATATATATGTGTGGTGTGTGTGTGTGTGTGTGTGTGTGTGTGTGTGTGTGTGTGTGTGTGTGTGTGTGTGTGTGTGTGTGTGTGTGTGTGTGCTTTGTTGGGCTGGTTTGGTAGAAAAAAAATGCCTTTAGTTACTCATTTTAAGTTTTAAATTAAATATACTTGGTGTTTTTTTCTTTCTTTTTTTTTGTGTGTGTTTTATCATAGGTAATGTTATTTTAGTGTTTTATCATTGTCAGTGTTTTAGATAATAACTAAGTATAGTGTGCAGAAACTCTGCTTTCGGCAACTTTTACCAGGCTAAATTTTTAGATAAATTTAAAGTTCCTAAAATTGGAAACATTGAACGTCAGAGGAGTAAATAAAAAAGAGAAGAGGGAAGAGATGTGGGTTGTGAGAGAGGAGAATAGAGAGTTGTGTATATTTTGGCGTTTACAGAAACTAAGCTAAGGGGTCAGGGCCCCAGGGGGATTTGGTCTTTGAGAAATACAAAGGGATTTACACTAGAGTGAATGAGAGAGTAGTGTAAGAGAGGGAGTGGCAGTAGTTATGAGAGATAAGTGAGAGAGTTGTGTGAAAGGCAGACAGTTGATGGAAGGGGCAGGTTGATGGAGTTATGGAAGAAGGGAAGAATATTGAAGGAAATAATGGTAAGAATGTCTTCCATTTGTAATGAATCGGTGTGAAAGTTCGATGATGAATGCATAGGCAAGGAAAAGATTGGATGTTTTTGAAATGAAGGAACTGAAAGCGAAATGTAGTTTGAAATTTGTTAATAAAATCAGTAACAAAAGGAGGGGAATAGTGGGTAGAGCGGAGGAGGGTGTGTTAAGGTAGTTTGGGCATATGTTTAGAATGAATGAGGATAGGGCGGTAGGTAGAGAGGTGAAATGCGAGGTGGACGGATTAGAGAAGGGAAGGCCAAAGTGGAGATGGATTGATGGAGTGAGGAAGACTTTAGAGGTGAGAGGTCTGAGTGTGGAAGAGGAAGGGAAAACTGCGGAGA
>SEYY01001475.1:157500-167500 GCA_009176605.1 Armadillidium nasatum | reverse complement strand
TCATTTTGTCACCCTAATTTTTACGTACGAGGTAATCTTGGGTTTTAATTACTTTTTAAATGAAAAGAAACATCGTATAGTTATTTCGTCTCTGGGCTGAAAAAACCATTGTAGTAAGAGATAATATATGAAGCTGGTACTCCCTACCTGACTTATCTTCATGTTTTTAAAGTGTGAACTTTGAATATGGTTCTAATGTCAATTTGCACTCTTTGAGTGCCTTATCTTTGTACTTTAAATCTCTGAAATTTTACTTTGATGTTTCTGTGAGACTGGCGCTCTCTGAGAGCCTTATCATCAAATTTTTGTGTCTGTACTTTGATTGTAGTATCAATGTTAAAGCTGACACTCTTTGACTACCTGATATTTAATAGGTCTGAATTCTGATTATGATGCTAATATCTAAAATTCTTGAATAGATTATTAATTCTCTTCTGTACAGTCATATTTTTAGATTAACACTTTGCTATATTTTCAAAATAAGGTCAAATATCTTTATATGAATAGAAAACATTCACTTTACCTTTATTATAAATCTATCACGTGTTTAAAGAAATATTTTAGTCAAATACTTTTATGTGAATAGAAAACATTCACTTTACCTTTATTATAAATCTATCTCGTGTTTTAACATATATTTAACGAAATATTTGAGTCACTTCTCTTCTTTTCACAATTAAGAAAGTGAAGAATTTCAAATTAGTCTTTCTCAGCCTTCATAACGACGAAAGAATCATGTTTTGCGGGAATTAAAATTGAGGAAAATATTTTTTACGCAAAAGACGATTGCTAATTTTTATGTGATACGTTTTCTATACAATTTCCGTATAACAATTTATATTTTTATTTTCACTTTATTATCAGCTTTTAATTATTTTCTATTTTCCGTATTATATATATATATATTATATATATATATATATATATATATATATATATATATATATATATATATATATATATATATATATATATATATATATATATATATATATATATATATATATATATATATATAATATATATATATATATATATATATATATATATATATATATATATATAATATATATATATATATATATATATATATATATATATATATATATATATTAGAGGTGGACCGGATAGTAATTTTTTACTATCCGCGGATGCGGATGCGGTTGCGGATATTCAATTGCGGATATCCGCAAATGCGGATGCGGATGCGGATAGTTTAAATTTTTAAGAGTTTTTGCCATAGATTCTTGGAATTTTAAATATAATATCCAGAATCTATGCTACCAGGGTGTGGGACTGGGACCCAACTCTTGAACACCCCACCAACCTCTTTCCCCAACCTCCACCCATTTGGAAAAAAGTATATATATATATATATATATATATATATATATATATATATATATATATATATATATATATATATATATATATATATATATATATATATATATATATATATATATATATATATATATATATATATATATATATATATATATATATATATATATATATATATATATATATATATATATATATATATATATATATATATATATATATATATAGCCAGTAATTCAGTATTACCTTCACACTTCACAGTTTCACATATTCCATTTGAAGTTAATAATTGGTAAGTTATTTTTTAGAAATAAAAGCTTTTGGGCTCTTTCAGGTGAAAGTTTGGTTCGCTTTTCGCCGTAAATGAGGCCTGCTCCACTGAAAAGACGCTCACTAGCAACACTAGTTGAAGGACATGCTAAATAAGTCCTTGCCAGCTCAGCAAGAAAAGGGAAACTTTTGCAATTAACTTTCCACCAAACCAGTTTTTTATCTGCCTCCAAACGTGGGAGTTTAAGAAAATTTTCAATAATCAATATTGTATCCTTTGACACTTCTGACTGTGATTCTTCATCGCTGCTGGAAGCTAGAAGATCTTTCATTGATTTAGCAATGCTTAAGCTAACAGATTTTGTTTCTTTTGTATCTGAGAGCTTTTGCTTTTTCTTGAAAGGCGTTATTTTAGATTTTTCTATCGTCTCATCGGATAAGCATCCTAATTTGATTTTAATATTCTGAGAAACAAGTAGTTTAAAAAATTTTGTTTTGTACCTAGGATCTAAAAAGGTTGCAATTGTATAAGCATCATCATTTTCCAGGTTTTCAAATCTGTCGTTCATCTCCTTCATTAATGTTTCAGTCATCCTTGAAACTCCCTTAGACTTAATAACATTTGTTAACACAACTTTCAATGTTGAAACAAGTGGTATCACATCTGACAAACATGATTCAGCTGAACTTATAGTCTTTGTTAATTCTTCAAAAGGCTTAAGGATATTAATACAATTATTTAAAATGTCATTTTCGTCAGCTGTTAGAGGCTTTATTTTTGTGCTGCTTGAAGCATAAAGGCAAATGGCCTCATTAATTTCGCTCATCCTCTCAAGCATATGCAAACTACTATTCCAGCGTGTTTGAATATCTTGCATGACAGAAAGTGGAACGAACATTTAATCTTGTTTGTATTTTCTTCAGCTCATTTTGGGCTACAAATGAGTGATTGAAATGCGTAGCAATTAACCTACATTTGGTTATTAAATCGGATACACATTTTTGACTCATAATGGAATTTTTAACTACTATCTGAGTTTGGTGTGCAAAGCAATCTACATTTTTCACTCTTGCCAGAGAAAGTGCTTTTTTTTATATTTGTGCCCGAATCCCTGACTACGCAATGCACTTCATTTAATGAAATCTTCCATTTTGTCAGCATCTTTTCAAATACAGTTTCAAGATAGTCGCCTGTATGGCGCTCAGAAAGAGGTTCTGCATTCAATACAAAGTTTTGCCTTTGAAAGTTTTTATCGATTGCATGATACGTGAGGGATAAAAGAGAAACTCCAGATGTGCTGTCAGACCATTCATCAATTGTAAATGATCCATTGCATGTATTAATTTGGGATGATACAGTTGATTCTATTTTACCCACTACCGACGAATACATTTCCTCACATATCAAGTCTCTGTAAAACATTGTTTGTTTTAGCACAAACTGTGGTGAAGCTTCTTCCATCAATCTTTGAAAGCCTAAATCTTCTACATCAGTGAATGGCAAATCATCTAAAACTATCATTTCAGCAATTTTATTATCCATTTATTTTGATTTGCTATCATTTTTATCTCATTTTTTCATATTTCCTAAACTTTTAATAATTGTTTGTTGCTTAGTTTTTCTTCAAAACTATCCGCGTATGCGGATGCGGTTGCGGATATCCAATTGCGGATATCCGCGGATGCGGATATTGGAAAAATGATGCGGATATCCGCAGTTGCGGATGCGGATGCGGATATCCGGTCCACCTCTAATATATATATATATATATATATATATATATATATATATATATATATATATTATATATATATATATATATATATATATATATATATATATATATATATATATATTGGAAAGGTGAAGCATCATTTGTTTTTCATAAATGTCTATTTCTAATTCTTTCAGATTTATATCCCAGACAAGTTTATGAAAAGTAAATATATTCAACAAGAGTACAGCACAATTGCTAGCACAATACCATATATATATATATATATATATATATATATATATATATATATATATATATATATATATATATATATATATATATATATATATATATATATATATATTCTCTTCTCTGGTGAGCAAATTTCAGTGGTCTACCAATTTCTACCAAAGTTGGGAATTACCGAAAATCTGGTCGTTAATGGCCTACATGTCCCAATACTCGGCATTTAATTAAAAGTGTCAAAAAGTCAAAAGAAGTTGGGAAAACAGATAAAGGGAGTGTGTTCCAGATTTTACATGTAGAGTACTTGTAAGATTAAGAATAGCTGTGAAGTTTGGGGTCGGAGAGTTGGACAGAGAAAGAATGAGATTCTGTAGAAACTCGTGTAGCACGAGCACTTCTCAATGACGACGACGTGAGAGTTCAGAAGATCAGCGTCATGCAATAGTATAGATAGAGTGACGCAACAATTCGACAGGCAGAAAAAGATTTGAGAGCAAAAGAATTTATTAGACAAAAAGTCCTAGACTCCACCTTTTCGAGAAGTGCTTATGTATAGAACCACCCCAGATGTGTGAGGCGTACTCCATACAGGGGCGAACAACACACCTATAAAGAGAAGCTAGTGGGGTGACGTAAAAAAAAAAAAAAAACAGAAGGCACTTCAAAACACCCAACCTCTTAGAAGCTTGTTTAGAAAGAGAATTAATGTGATCTTTCCAAGAAATATCACGAGAAAAAGAAACACAGAGAATATTTGGGACAGATAAAAGTTTGAGTCGATTTGTTTCGAAAAAGATGTCATAGCTGGGCGGAAGTTTGTGTCGAGTAGAAAGATAGAGGATTTTAGTTTTTGAAACTTTGAAAACGACCATGTTTTCTCTACCCTAATTTAAAATACGAGAAAGATCAGAGGTCTGTTGCTCCATCTCCCAAGTGAAGATGGGGTAAGTGGTGGACGAGGGGCATTCTTTGGATGCCGCCCCTCCAAGCCTCTCCGAGGCAACTTTATGTTTCGCCATTTTTGTTTTGCTTAAAAAGCTAATGTATGAGTAACCGCTTGTAAATTTGTGGGAACATGTGAAGGAATGATGTGGGAGGTAAAGGGAGCATAGACACTCCAATATAAGACGAGGATACACTAGAGACCCTCTGAAAAGGTGAAACGCGAAAAGGAACGAACCACAGGGCAACTGAATGAAATGCAGTGTTTTAGCCCATACTATCACTCGGCACGTTATGCCCAGTGTGGTGTACTTGCATCTCTTCGGACGGCTCTACGTCCTCTCCCTATAAGTTTTGTTATTATAATACTTTTATCATACTCTCCTATATATATATATATATATATATATATATATATATATATATATATATATATATATATATATATATATATATATATATATATATATATATATATATATATATATATATATATATATATATATATTACATAAAGTGTGTATAAGATTTTTCCTCATAAAAAATATTTCTTCAGATGTTAAAAGAGGTTTAAAGGCCTCGCAAATAGGCAATCACATGCATCACATCATTTTATATTATTATTAGAAAATTTCTGCAATTTTGAGGCTTCTGCTCTCTCTCTCTATATATATATATATATATATATATATATATATATATATATATATATATATATATATATATATATATATATATTTATATATATATATATATATATATATATATATATATATATATATATATATATATAATATATATTAATTTTGGCTGACATACCGGTTAAGGTGCGGGTGCGTGGTGCGGCCTCTGGTTCGTACCGCACCATATCCTGTGATAATCATCTGTTCGTCAGATATATATATATATATATATATATATATATATATATATATATATATATATATATATATATATATATATATATATATATATATATATATATATATATATATATATATATATATATATATATATATATATATATATATATATATATATATATATATATATATATATATATATATATATATATATATATATATATATATATATATATATATATATATATATATATATATATATATATATATATATATATATATATATATATATATATATATCTGAAGAAAATTAAAATAAACTATATTAAGTATGACTAGGTTAAAATATCGAGGAGAGTGGAATAAGAAGAGATGGGGTGGATGACGAAGAGAAATAAATTAAGAACTGTGAAAGAAATAAAGATCTCTAGGAAAAATTTCCGAAGGGAAGGATGATTTGCAAAAAAAAGATTACGAGTAGGATAGAATAATATGACTGAAATTTGAGTGTGTTATACTCCGTTATAAATAAGAAACAGGTAAAAGTAAGCGATGATGACATCCCAGCAATCATACTGTTGTGTGAGGTGGAAACTTGGAGCATTAAAACAAGGAAGGAAATTATTTTAAAGAAAAATGATGAAAGTACTGAGAAGGAGAGAAAGGACAGAGGAAGAACACAAAACCCAGTAAATAATTTATTAATTTAATTTATTAATTTATTAATTTATTAATTTAATAATTTATTATTTCAAAGACAAAAGAAATACTGATTACAATAAGGGAACGCCTGAAGAAGATGGAAGATGATAATGTGGCTAAGAAAAGGTTAGAGTGGAGGCAGGAGAGAGATCAGTATTTCACTTTAGGGGAAATAAATTCGGAAGAGGTGGAGTCCATGGAAATGTCTGTGAGAAGATATATAATGAACCGAAAACAAGAATGATATGGTAGTTGGTGTTGGAAGACTGGAAGTTGGAAAATAATTCTGACACCGCTGATAACCTCATGAATCCATATATATTTATATATATATATATATATATATATATATATATATATATATATATATATATATATATATATATATATATATATATATATATATATATATATATATATATATATATATATATATATATATATATATATATATATATATATATATATATATATATATATATATATATATATATATATATATATATATATATATATATATATATATATATATATATATATATATATATATATATATATATATATATATATATATATATATATATATAAAGATGAGCAGTTTCTGCTATACGATTAAACTGTGTTTGCCATAAATTAATTCTATGCATTTTTAGATAATTATTAAGTCAAACCAATCAACTGAACTAAGAATCTAATATTTGTAAACACGTGTATTTATTAAAACATTAAATTTTCCCATTCTTTTCCATTTAAGAAAGAGGAAACGAAGTAAATATTCATTCTCTGACTTTGTCACGTGACCTCTCAGGTATGATCACGTGTTTATCAAAGGTAAAATATTATTTTGTGAGTGTTTCAAAAAAAGGGTTGGCAAAAGAGGATGAATTTGAGGGGAAGTTGCCTGTGTTTATGTCTACTTTTTTTGTTCCTTTAATGGCGCACGTGGCGCTATGTTTCTAATGACTAATTATTGTTAATCTATTTGCAATTACAAAAGGACTATATATATATATATATATATATATATATATATATATATATATATATATATATATATATATATATATATATATATATATATATATATATATATATATATATATATATATATATATATATATTTTCTCACCATACTCCTGTAGGTGCTAGCACCTGTCAGCTGTCTCGAACGAAGACATATATATATATATATATATATATATATATATATATATATATATATATATATATATATATATATATATATATATATATATATATATATATATATATATATATTATATAAATTAGTCACTTCTTATTTAAAATTATCGCAATTGACTTGCTAAAAGCTACAAAATACTTTGTCAGAAAACTGTTATTAATAAAGTATTGATTGGTGTGTGTGTGTGTGTGTGTGTGTGTGTGTGTGTGTGTATGTGCGCCTGTATGTGTGTGTGTGTGTGTGTGTGTGTGTGTGTGTTAGGGGTGACCAAATTCTGTCCCCCTAAGCAAAGACTTAAACTTTTCACCCTACAAAAAGTTTCTGAAAAAAATAAACACATCGTTGCAATTGCAAATTCAAATATTTATTTTAGAATAATATTTTTTTTGAAATATTATAATTATTACTATTAATATTATTATTATTATTATTATTATTATTATTATTATTATTATTATTATTATTTTTCATTGTTATTATTGTTATAACAATGGTACTACTACTACTACTACTACTACTACTACTACTACTAATAATAATAATAATAATAATAATAATAATAATAATAATAATACAAAATTCAAATATTTTTATTCAGAAATTAAAATCACAATTTAAGTTATTTTAAAAACAGAAATATTCCACAATTTTTATCATATATAGCTTAGGATGCAGAGGAGAACTGATATATATATATATATATATATATATATATATATATATATATATATATATATATATATATATATATATATATATATATATATATATATATATATATATATGTGTGTGTGTGTGTGTGTGTGTGTGCGTGTGTTCTTTGAGCTCCCGATCACTATCAGTATATTATTAACAATTAATAACAACATTATTGATATTTTAAGTAGTATTACTAATATTAACAATAACAGGTAAAATATTCTTGTTTGATATCTGTTATTCTAAAACAATAATAGTATTATTAAATACAAAATTAATATTAAATATAATATTAATTTTAATAATTGCAATGCTATTTATAGTAATAATAATGTAAGACTAATAAAAAATAAAATAAATATTAACAACAATTTGCAAAAATGATGATAATTGTAATAATATTAATATTAATAATAATAATACAGTAAAAGTAGAAGCAATAATAGTAATAATAATAATATTTTTTACATTGATAATAATAATAATAACTGTAATAAAAGTAAAAAATAAAATTAGGTTTAACGATAATATTACTAGTAACTATAATAATAGTAATAATAAATATATAAACATACTTTTGGCTTAATAATAATAATAATAATAAAAATAATAACAATAATATTAATAATGATAATAATAATTACACTATTATTAAAAATATAGATAATAATAATTTAAGTATCTCGCTTTCATTATCTTCTGTACAGTATATATATATATATATATATATAATATATATATATATATATATATATATATATATATATATATATATATATATATATATATATATATATATATATATTATATATATATATATATATATATATATATATATATATATATATATATATATATATATATATATATATATATATATATATATATATATATATATTATATATATATATATATATATATATATATATATATATATATATATATATATATATATATATATATATATATATATATATATATATATATATATATATATATATATATATATATATATATATATATATATATATATATATAAAATATATGAATTGATTAAACTATCTACGTAGTTTTAATTCAGAATTAAAGATAGAGTAGAAAAGAAAACAAATGGTAAAATAATTCCTTTTACCTATGGAGCCAACATACGTATAAACATTAATTTGTAGTCAGATGATTACGCCACGTGCCTCTACAACATCCACCTAATAGACTCTGGAATACGAACGCCACGAACGTTTTATTTGGTTAAGGATAAATGAGTTTGAGAACCCTACGCGTGGCTAACGTTTCTGAAAAATGGGATACCTTACTTCCATGACGGGAGGGCTCGGTGGTGACCCAAAGGGTCAGTTGAGTTTATCCCGGTAAAATAGGGTTACCTCAATTTCTGTAGATGGAGTCCATTTCGTAATGATGTATTATTTAAATATTATTTTTAGAAGATAATTTTATATTATTATTCTTGTTTAGTTGTTTGTAAGGGATATTTAGATTAAAATATTCCTCAGTTATCAGTTGTAACTTTTGTTTATACTGTACCTTCTATTCAAGTATAGAGATCGCTAATTTTTATTATATATATATTATATATATATATATATATATATATATATATATATATATATATATATATATATATATATATATATATATATATATATATATATATATATATATATATATATATATATATATATTATATATATATATATATATATAGTATATATATATATATATATATATATATATATATATATATATATATATATATATATAATATATATATATATATATATATATATATATATATATATAAACAGTATTTCTAGGCTATGAATTTAATATAAAAATAAAATTTCTCTAGGTATCGTCGGACAATAATTTACATTAAGAAAAGTATTGTTATTAAATAGCGTTTCAAACAATTTAAATACTTCTGAATTTAAATCTCCATCTTTGACTCGGTAGCTTGATTTAATTTTATATTAATTGTTCTTTAATGAATATTA
>SEYY01001475.1:142500-145000 GCA_009176605.1 Armadillidium nasatum | reverse complement strand
CGGATACAATTTCAGCAATGTCCAAGAAAACAGTCAGCATTTTTGTCATGGTTTTTTCACATGCCTATAATTTTGGAGGTTTCGAGTGAGGTTGGACTCTTCTATTGTGAAAATAACTACGTAACCTTTGGATTCATCAATGGTTATAACCAGCTAGGACTATAATGGTCTTTTTCAGAATATTGACATAGTTGGCTACGTATTTCAATGTCTTACTGAATTTTGTCAAACTTTAGAAGCTTAGTGACAAATTTTTTTCGTCATGAAGCGCTCCCATTTCTCCACAATAAGGATCCTCTGACAAGTCCTGCAACCAATTCCAATTTTTTTTTTTTTTCAAATTTCATAAGTTATCATCCCGGATCGAAAGCAAAACGTTTGCAGCTTATTTGGGAGTTGTGCTGGTCGAAAGTGTCTATGTGTAGTCTTTGCCCATTACTGATGTTCAAAACCGTCTTCAACTTGGCATGCTTACTTAATATCTATACACGACTAAAAGATTGATTATCAAACCCTTTCACAAAGTTTGATGCTCACATTTGCTGTTCTTCCTTTGGTTTGCATAATAATCGTGCGCTTTCAGAAGTAAGGAAAGGTTGAAATTATATCGTCAGGACTGTACGAGTGTACATATTCCTAAACAAAATCTCAATGACAGAGAGAGAGAGAGAGAGAGAGAGAGAGAGAGAGAGAGAGAGAGAGAGAGAGAGAGAGAGAGAGAGAGAGAGAGAGAGAGAGAGAGAGAGAGAGAGAGAGAGAGAGAAAGAAAGAAAGAAATAATTTCTTTAGAAAAATTGCGGTTTGTATCAAAAAATTGTTGGAGGGATGTGAAGGTGGAGGAATAGAATTCGAATTGTTTTAATGGATTTTATTGTAAAAGTTTAGCCAAAAGTTCAGATGTTGCAAAAGAATTAAAAAAAAACGTGAAACCATCAAAAGAAACAAGACGTAAAGGTGAAGAAGTAAAGTTAGAGTAATATCTAAAGGAGCAAGAAGAGAAATTGGAAATGCTACCCTATTTTCTATTATATCTTGAGATTATGGAGAATGAAATTTATACATATCTGGAATGAATTGAGAATATCATGAATTTCAAAAGTTTTTGGCAATAAAAGCATTTCCTGAAACATCGTTCCTGAGAGAGAGAGAGAGAGAGAGAGAGAGAGAGAGAGAGAGAGAGAGAGAGAGAGAGAGAGAGAGAGAGAGAGAGAGAGAGAGAGAGAGAGAGAGAGAGAGAGAGAGAGAGAGAGAGAGAGAGAGAGAGAGAGAGAGAGAGAGAGAGAGAGAGAGAGAGAGAGAGAGAGAGAGAGAGAGAGAGAGAAGAGAGAGAGAGAGAGAGAGAGAGAGAGAGAGAGAGAGAGAGAGAGAGAGAGAGATGTCCGAGTTAAACCAAAACATACGAATATTAGCCCAAGGGAAGAAAATGAAAAAATGACTCCTTATCAGAAGGAATGACCTATGAGAAACATATCCAGAAGGTGCAGCATTCATTTAAAGGACAATAAAAAAAGTACGTTAAGAAGATCGTTAACTTTGCTCTACCAAAATATCAAAAACACTCCTCCAACAAATGAAGGGTTTCCTTTTGCAAAAGATTTGAAGAGATAGTAAATAATATAAATCTGAAAAGGTAATAATATCAGAGGCCTAGAAAATGGTTTTGTATGTTGAGTTTTTCTTTTGCTACTGAAGGCTATTAGGGATGGAGAATTGGCAAGAATCATCACAATGACGAACATCGAAATCACCAAAAATGACAATTTCAATAAAAGGCGAAGTCTAAGCATTATTTTTCAGTCTCAAATTTGAAAAGCTGATGAATTTAGGAAAGCTATTAGAGTTAGAATATAAAAAACAGCAAATACGAATTTATTTTTAGACATGAGACTAAAAACTGTAAAGTAAAAAATTATGTAGTATTCAAATTAGAAGCACTTTAGCTTATTACGTAGTTGCATAATATTTGCATTACCCTCCTTTGGGTGAAAATTAAGTATAGAGAAATTAAGAGAGAATAAAGAAAGGTTTGCAGTTGTGAGCCAAGAAAGTTGGGTTCAGTAAAGTTGAAATAAGGCTCATGAAGGTCGCATAAATTAATGAAGAAAACCTTGCATCATAGCAATCTCGTAGTTACTTAGCAGTACTAACCTCATTGACAGTGGCTACAACTCCCAGACGATGACTGGAAGAGTTAATGACAGTTCTACTAAGCTGAATTTCCTAGCAATTCCATGACACCAGGATTAATTGCCATTTTTAACATTGTAAAAAAAAGTAAACATGGGATTTAGGATGCTATGGAAGATTACGAAAAGATTACTGGAAAAGATTGTAAAGATCCTATGAAGGAACGAATAAAGTTGAATATAATTTCTGTGTCGGAAGGGAGAAGGGCGCAAGAAACATTGTTCTTTGGAGTACAAAAAAAAAAAATATTCCAACCCAGTGTAACATACCAAATGTCTTTCCTTGTTCGTACGGTGGCTCGATTTATACTTTT
>SEYY01001475.1:137500-140000 GCA_009176605.1 Armadillidium nasatum | reverse complement strand
AGATTGCATACCAACTGGGCAGTGCAACGAAATGACACAGGTAATCCATCCGTAAAACCTCTAATCAACCGTTTAGATTGTACATAATAGGCAGTTTCATCTTTAGATTGTCATTGTGGGCCTTAAATCATGATATTCGCCGATATAAAGGCTGTAATTGCTGGTTTATATCGACATTTAGCGGTGTACTACGATCCGGTTCCTTCTCGGAGGCTAAAATGATCATCGCTGAAGAGGTTGCCTGTTCAACGAGACGAGAGAGAGAGAGAGAGAGAGAGAGAGAGAGAGAGAGAGAGAGAGAGAGAGAGAGAGAGAGAGAGAGAGAGAGAGAGAGAGAAGGACAAAAAAAAAAAGTTAAATTATACGTATAAGAACGATCAATGCTGATCTTTTTGTGTCATTCGGTAATTGGTTCCCTTTTAAGATTCATAGTAAGACCCGCCCCAACATCGTCGAAGAACCTCGCATTAAAATAACGAGAAGGATTCTCTTTTTTTTTTTATTTTTTTTTTGCTGTTATTTTTTTTCTACGTTATTTAAATAATGGTCGAAAAATTCTTTCCAACAATCATGGAAATAATAAAGTCAATCAAGTTTGTACTTGAGGATAAATATGGGCGAATGGCAATGTTTTACTGCCATTAAATATTTAAGCGCGTATTATGGTAAAACATATATATTATATATATATATATATATATATATATATATATATATATATATATATATATATATATATATATATATATATATATATATATATATATATATATATATATATATATATATATATTATAAAAGTTCACATCTCACGGGCATTGCCTTATTCTGGGAGAGGAACTTTTCTAGGTAGTATATACATAGGATCCCCAAGTGGGATCAAACCTGCGCCCTCAAGAAAGTAAATCAATCACTCTACCGCTTGAGCCACACACACCACACACACACACACACACACACACACACACACACACACACACACACACACACACATATATATATAATATATATATATATATATATAATATATATATATATATATATATATATATATATATATATATATATATATATATATATATATATATATATATATATATATATATATATATATATATATATATATATATATATATATATATATATATATATATATATATATATATATATATATATATAAATATATATAATATATATAATATATATATATATATATATATATATATATATATATATATATATATATATATATATATATATATATATATATATATATATAATATATAATATAATTATGCAGATTATGATTTATAAATGAAACTTAGGGTAAATTTCTAATTAATTTATATTTTTATTAATCTATTTTATTTTAAGATTAAAATTTCTGAACTTATTTACACATTTTTTTTATTTTATTTAAACCTTTATTTCCACATCAGACAAAAAAAAAAGAAACAAATAATTGATAAAAAAAAATTATGTTCTAAAAAAATCTAAAAAAATTTATAGAAGTTACTTACTAAAATATTTAGCAAAAATAAAAAAAAATAAAAATAAATAAAAATAAATAAAAAAAAATAAAAATAAAAAAAATAAAATAAAAAAACTTTCAGTTTCATCGTTAATATCATCTTCAAGTCCCAAAATCGCAAAGTTCTAATTTTAGTAGACTACCAAAAACCCATTATTATAAGAACTAAGAATTCAACGAATGTTTTTATGCTTCAAAATCATAAGTTGCATCCTTATAATTATTCTGGTTTTTAATGTTTTCAGATTAACCGAAGTTGAAGATTCGATTTCGAGGAACATTTTTTTTCAGTTTTTTTTTTTTTTTTTTTTTTTTTTTTTTTTTTTTTTTTAATATAATTAAAAAAAAAAATTCAGATGATAATTAAAATATAAGAATATTTAATTAATGATATTTTTTTATGTAAAGTAGAAACATCTCAATCTACAGTATAAATATTCGTACATATATATACACTCCTGTATATATATATATATATATATATATATATATATATATATATATATATATATATATATATATATATATATATATATATATATATATATATATATATATATATATATATATATATATATATATATATATATATATATATTATATATAAAATTAAATTGAAGTTATGTTAAAGCAATTAAATATAATTGCCTTAAAAGCAATATAAATTAACTACTTTATTATTTTTGCAATTAAATTATTAATTATTATTATTATTATTATTATTATTATTATTATTATTATTATTATTATTATTATTATTATTATTATTATTATTATTTTCATTATTATATTATTATTATTATTATTATTATTATTATTATTATTATTATTATTATTATTATTATTATTATTATTATTATTATTATTGTTATTTCGCATTCCACTTTACTGTAGCAGCTAACTGAATGTTTAGTTTTATAGATCGATTTAATTCTGTTATTGACTGATGTTTGTGGCATAGGAGAGAAA
>SEYY01001475.1:122500-132500 GCA_009176605.1 Armadillidium nasatum | reverse complement strand
ACCTGTAAACACTCTTCCAGAGATCTCCAGAAGATGCTTCTCGGAGCTTTGGTTTCCCATGCTGGTCCTGGAGTTGTTGCAGACAATAATCAATAATTACAGAGCCGGTTTGCTAGTCCTGTCGCTCTTGCTCTTCGTTCACACACACACACACACACACACACACACACACACACACACATATATATATATATATATATATATATATATATATATATATATATATATATATATATATATATATATATATATATATATATATATATATATATATATATATATATATATATATATATATATATATATATATATATATATATATATATATATATATATATATATATATATATATATATATATATATATATATATATATATATATATATATATATATATATATATACCGTTGCATTTTTCATATTTTTTTTATTGCAATCTATTAATAATTCGTTTTTCCTTGCCTCATTTAGCTTGTAATCTGACATTTCTATTAAAATGTATGACATATTTTCTTTTCTAGAATAATTATTAATTCTTTCTTTTACACAATGAAGGAAATTGGTGTTAATTAAATTTAGCAATTTTCTATTAAGGTTAAAATCAAACAATTTTCACAAATTACTTGGAAACGAACGAAGCTGATTTTGAATAACGCTCTTAACTACAATTATCCAATTACTTTTAGGGACTTTTGACGGGAAGGTAATTGAGTTTTATTATTATTATTATTAATATCATTAATAATAATAATAATAATAATAATAATAATAATAATAATAATAATAATAATAATAATAATAATAATATATTTACATTTCCCTTAAAATTTCCTTAAAATTTCCATCTAATTTAAATTTAATTTTCTTAATTAATATAATTCTTGAGAAGAACCTACAGAGAAAGTAAGATGTAAAATTATATTCATTTTCTAACCTGTTTAGACTGTAAACCTTAGACAGACATCATCAAAGTTTGGATTCTTACAGATGAATGAATTTTTTAAGTAAAAATAAGGTTATAGATTATAAAATTTGAAAATATATCGTATTAGGTTTAGTTTGAGTGACAGTACAATAAACTTAAATGTTAATGTGTGGTTTACAGTTTTTAATATAGTATGATTCAGCTATTTTTAATTTCTGGGCTTCACAAGAGGAGTAAAGAATTATAAATGATTGGGATGTCACATAGTTGCTTCCAATACTCAGTAAAGAAGTGCTCATAAATTTTACTGGGGTTAATTCAACATGTTTACTATTCAAAAAATGCCCCTCCTCTTCATATATCTGAAAACCATATGCGGAACTTGCTATTAATATGTTGCACAGAAACACATTTCAGACTTCAGGACAGTCTCTATACCTACAAAAAGATGGCGTTGCCATGGGTTCATCTCTGGGTCCTAAGTTGAAACTTGAAAACAGAACCTTGGAGGAAAAATTCAAGATGGAGTCGATAGTGTAAAGCCACCATCAAATATATTTTTTTTCTCAGACCACGAAGCAGGCGTGGAAAATTACCCATTGATTCATGGATGAAAAGCACGCGCACTTTTATGAATGTAAAACTACGATAATATTATCAATATTAACAAAACCATAAACACAACATAAAGAAATTATTTCAAAGTCAGCAATAGTTATATAAAAATAATTTTAAACTTGAGCGACTGCAATGTAAAAGAGGGATGACGATGGTCAGCAAAAATTGACATTTTCGGAATTGTCAAAAGATTAAATTTTGATCAATTTCAATTAAATATAAAATACAAAAACAAAAGCAATAACAACAACAACAAAAAGAACACTAACATCAAACACAAAAACAACTGAAAAGACAATAATAAATTAAACAATATCATCAATAACAGCATCAACCTTTATAATAATAATAATAATAATAATAATAATAATAATAATAATAATAATAATAATAATAATAATAATAATAATAATAATAATAATAATAATAATAATATATAATAATAATAATAAAAATAACAATGATAATAATAATAATAATAATAATAATAATAATAATAATAATAATAATAATAATAATAATATTTCTGAATGTGGATAACTTTTTTCAAAAGAATTAAATATTGACAATGAATTTTTTATTTAAAATGTCAAAAAATTAAAGAGGAAAATTTAGTTATTTTATTCATTCTTTCTTCAATATTTTTATCTTTATTTTTTCTTATTCATTTTCACTCTTACTTTCAATTTCCTAATAGAATGTGTATAAACACACCCAAACCCACATCCACACCCTCACCCACACTCACACCCAGACCCAGACCCACACCCACACCCAAACTCACACTCACCTCCTCACACACACATAATATTATATATATATATATATATATATATATAATATATATAATATATATATATATATATATATATATATATATATATATATATATATATATATATATATATATATATATATATATATATATATATATATATATATAGAATTTAATATCCGAAACAGTTTTTATTTAATTAAATTTAGTATTAAAGAGTAAATGAATATTTACTTTCATATGTGCATGCATGAATGCACATACATACATACATACATACATACATACATACATACATACATATATATATATATACATACATACATACATACATATCTGTGGGAGGAAGTCTAAAAGTTGTCGACAAACGCAATAGAATTTGTATTACTTGTCTAGGAACTTTTTGACATCCCCTTGTATGTGTATGCATACATACATGCAAATACATGCATTCATTTTAAAAATTCTATATATATATATATATATATATATATATATATATATATATATATATATATATATATATATATATATATATATATATATATATATATATATATATATATATATATATATATATATTCTCTGGTGATAAAAGCCAGAGGAGTATAGTTTCCATAGAACTGTGAAAGCATCAAGAACTAGAACTAAATTAAAGACCGAAATGTCCCGATATTCAACATTTGAAATTCTGCAAGTCAAAGGGAAATTGTGTTTGTGTTATAATGGAGTACTAATTAATGTAAGGCATAGGTTGGATGAGAGATTTGTATAGGAAAAGGATAAAACTGTATAGAAGGCGTTTCACACGAGTCTAGAGACTCAGATCTATGCAACTATAGAGTTCAGGTGAGCAAGATTTGATGTAATACTAAGAATATAAGGAGAGTGATGCTCAATTCAGTTGTAGAAAGAAATTGGAAAGAATTAGTAATGAATAGTCGAAGGAGTTAGGTTTTGATTAATCCGAGAATTTTTTTTTTTTTTTTTTTTTTTTTTTGTGTGTGTGTGTGTGTGTGTGTGGCTTCCGTGAATTATATGCAGTTGGTTGTGACGTCTTTCAGTATTAAAGGAATAATGAAAGATGGAGTCATCGTCATTGAAGCGGATAGGTGAAGAAGTGATAAATTAAAGGTCATGAATGAAAAATAGAAAATGAGTTGGAAAGGAAACAGAACTCTGAAGAACGCTTCTCTTGCTAGATTTAAAGGATGAACAGTGGCCTTTACAACATCTGCCTTAAAACGACCGGAAAGTAAATCGAAGACAAGACCATTGCCAGAGAAAAGGATAGATACCGAATGAGCGAAGATTAACTAAGGGC
Organism: Armadillidium nasatum; assembly: GCA_009176605.1. Taxonomy (NCBI): domain Eukaryota; kingdom Metazoa; phylum Arthropoda; class Malacostraca; order Isopoda; family Armadillidiidae; genus Armadillidium; species Armadillidium nasatum. Next base: position 128,859 of record SEYY01001475.1, on the reverse strand, counting down.
TGAAGAAGAAGAGTGAGACAGAAGGAAGAAAGATCACCAGTAGAGTTTCCTTACAAAAGCCACGAAGATTAGAAGAATTAGATATTTCCAAATCTTCCTGTTAAGAATAGATTCGACAATTTTGGAAAGTATATAAACGTTAAAGCAATGAAAAGACAGAAAGAAGACTGAGAGCAGACAGACATCGGCACAGGCCGAAAGAGTCCATGCTTCCAAAATGAAAGGAAAGTTGAGGCTGATAAGTGTAGATGAAATAGTTCATCAAGCAGGTTGCAAGCTTAAAAGCGCAAGTCTTTAGAATCACAGGTGGGATACGGTGAGGATTATACGTTTTCATAGTGTTAAAACTCAGAGAAACCTGAATCATATATATACATTGAAAAAATTACAATGTTTATCATAATGAGATGAACGAAGATAAGGAAAGAGGAATACATACATACGTACAAACACACACACACACACACAAAATATATATATATATATATATATATATATATATATATATATATATATATATATATATATATATATATATATATATATATATATATATATATATATATATATATATATATATATATATATATATATATATATATTTGACTAATTTCCTCCACCCTTTTATTAATCTTTGAATTAAGTAATATAAATAATATAAAAATTCCCATTTTTTGTCTCATTTAAGTCCGCTTACAATGTAACATTGACCAAACCCTTTTACTCACAAAACAGTTTAATTTCATTGTTCACAGAATTAAAAACAAAATACGTCCTTAATATCATCTGACATAAAGGTCAAAATTGAGTATAATAATATATGAATATAAAAATGAAATAAAGGAGAGGAAAAAAAAAATAAAAAAATAAAATTAAAATGAAATAGTTTACACTGAAGTATATCAATCGTTTATTACCATTAAATTCAGGAAATAAAGTCTAAATTAGTGTCATATTAATAGGGAAAATCGACTCTAACTATTCTTATTTATCTGTTCCTATATAAAAGTTTTATCAATAATCACTTCCTTTTACATCGACACTAGGATGTCCGCCAGTCTCACACAGTTTCAGCTCGTTTAATTAAATGTTTCAATGCGTTTCTATTAAATTGAAATTATTTAGACGGACGGAGCGGAACACCTGTCTATTTTGGACGGTAATTTGAAGTGATGCTCGGACTTATTTTTTGAAGGTTTGAAGAGAAGAGGTAATTTGCGCTTTTGAACATCTTGTGTATATTATTAAATGACTCTTAAATATATTGTTTTTATTAGTTTAAAAATATTGTTTTTATTATTTTAGAAAAAGAAAAAAAAGAAAAAGTAGGAAGCATTTAATAAAAAATTAGGTAAGATAAAAAATATTTATTGATATTATGATAATATCAAGCTAATATATGGTATTACAATATAAACAAACTAATGTAATAAATATAAAACTTAATATATTATGTAAATTATTTTTTATTTATTTTTTTTATTTTTTTTTATTGTATTTTATTTTTTTTAATGAAAAGTGATGATGCTAACGAAACATGATTACAATTTCCTTCCATAGTCTTGTCTCAGTAATTTAGGCAATATCTTTAATTTTTCATTTGAATATATTGCTTGCTATCCAGATTCTATCTTGACAGAGAGAAAGGTATGACTTCCTCCCCATACATTGTAGTTCTTTTTTTTTTTTTTTTTTTTTTTTTTTTTTTTTTTTTTTTTTTTTTTTTTTTTAACATCTCTACATAATTGGGAATTCAAATTTTTGGGAGTAATAATATCCAATTATAGCAATTTCTTTTAATTAAAATGTTGATAAACTAACGAAATTGGCTGATAGTATCAGTGAATAAGAAGAGTATTATTAAGTTGCTTATTATCAAATCAAATTGTAATTACTATTCGGTTAATTAAATTTGAAAAAAGCAATTTTTTGTTATCAGTAAAACTGCATAACATGTTATAGCCTATATATATATATATATATATATATATATATATATATATATATATATATATATATATATATATATATATATATATATATATATATATATATATATATATATATATATATATATATATAGAGAGAGAGAGAGAGAGAGAGAGAGAGAACGACTACCGACTACAGACTACTGACAACCGACTACAGGCTACCAACTACCAACTACCAACTACCGACAACCACAATCGACAACCAACTACCGACTACCAACTACCTGTTGATAGCTTCATTATACGAGGTATTTTTAATATATTCATTTATGAGAGAAGGAATTGAGAAATTTTGTATAAAACTTTCTCTTACTGGATATTCTTGGTAAAGGTCAACATAATTGCAGCTTTGGAATTGTAAAAATCAACCAATCATAATTTTCAGAAGTTAAAGTTTTTTTCTTTCTTCCTCTAAGACCAGATTAGAATAAGATCCATAATAATTGAAATTAAATATTCCCAGATAAATTTTTATTTTTATAATAGAGATTTAGGAGTTTTAAGTTTACTTGACAAAATAAATAATATCACCAGTTTATTTTTAGCATATTAGGAAAATAAACTACAGTTTATTTTAAGCAGAGTTTATTATTCTATTATTTTTCGTAGAGTTTTGTCGGTATTTATTTTTATCGAGTAATCGGTATCGGTATTAACTAGGGATGAAGTGAAGTATCATATTTTTAGGTATCGGTATCGGGTATCGGTATCGGTTAATTTTTAGGTATCGATAAAAATTTTGGTATCGCTCCATCCCTATTATTAACAAACTCGTGCAAATTTATATCAGAATCCTGGGGCTTAAGAAAACTTGAATAGATTATATTTGTCAAATCCTTTATCCTTTTAGATACAAAAGGAAAAAAGACCTAGTTTGATTGTAACAGTTCCTTACCATCAATCATCTATTTGCCATTTAATTTTAGCAGTGTATTATTAACATCATTTTACCTGTTGTTTGGTTGTTGCAGTACTATTAGCATTATTATTTTAAAAGTAAATCATATTTTCCAAAAGCAGACACTATTTTCTCATCATACAAAACGGTATCATTTACTTTAATTAAAAAAAAAAATGTGAAAAACTTATTCCAAATTAAAACCATTTCTAATAAGGACATTTCACTCCTTTATAGCTAGGTCATCACTGTATAAAAGGATTCCTATAATCACTAAAAGATGTCAACGATAATAGCTAACTAATGTCAGTATTGTCACTACCGCATCTACAGTCACATTTACAGTGTTATTATAGCTTACGTAAAAATCACTAATTATAATCATTGTTTTCATAGTGTAATTGATATGTGACGGCTCTTTTTACAAAGTGATGATGATATGATGATAATAATGATATATATATATATATATATATATATATATATATATATATATATATATATATATATATATATATATATATATATATATATATATATATATATATATATATCCGCTTCAAGGTAGGGATTTCGCCCTGTAAGGAGGACCAGAATCTTCATCACTCTGGATTCTAAACCTTTCATTTCAGAGTTCTTAAGAAGATTGCTTCTCTTCGCTATCGTTTTCAGTGCTCAGAGGGGTTGTAAAAATAGTATCATACTCTCAGTTAGGATTTTCATTCTTTCAGTGGGACTTGCACCTTCCATCCAGCCTTCAAAGCTTTCTCTATCTCAAGAATAACATTCTTCAGAGCGTTGAAATTTACACTGAATTGATATAAACAATTTAGTTAAGTAGCCGAATCGCAGTCTCTGTCTCCCAATAATCTTCATATGAACCGATTGTACCAAATGTCCATTCTCCATTAAAAAACGACATATATATATATATATATATATATATATATATATATATATATATATATATATATATATATATATATATATATATATATATATATATATAATATATATATATATATATATATATATATATATATATATATATATATATATATATATATATATATATATATATATATATATATATATATATATATATATATATATATATATATATATATATATATATATATATATATATATATATATATATATATATATATATATATATATATATATATATATATATATATATATATATATATATATATATATATATATATATATATATATATATATATATATATATATATATATATATATATATATATATATATATATATATATATATATATATATATATATATAATGTAATTATTATTATTATTATTATTATTATTACTACTACTACTTCCATAATATTTTTCCAAGTACATCATTAGTTGTGAAATTGATTCTATTACTTTAAATCAATTCCAAAAAATAGCTTTGATTTTCCCTTTTTTTTGTCGAAAATTTCCACAATATTTTATAATTAATTAATCGAATTAAAAACCGTTAAACCAAAAAGTGATATTTTCGCGGGTTCCATTTCCGTATTATTCTTATTCTCAAATTTTTATCACTATATTATATTTTTTATTCTCAAGTTTTTCTTTTTACATTTTTCCTATTCTCAAATTATTATCATTTTATAATTTTATTCTTCATTTATTCTCATTATATTCTCTTCTATTCTCAAATTAATCTCTTCACATTTTTCTTTATTCTCAAATTATTTTCTTTAAATTTATTATTTTCTCAAATTATTTTCTTTTGAATTATCATTTATTTTCTATTTATTCTCATCACATTATTTTTTATTCTCAAATTGTTCTCTACGTTTTCTATTTTCAAAATTTTCTCTTTACATCCTTTTCTATTCTCAAATTGTTTTCTTTACATACTTTTCTATTTTTAAATTATTCTCTTTACATCCTTTTCTATTCTCAGATCGTTCTCTTTACATCATTTATATTCTAAAATTGTTCTCTTTACATACTTCTCTATTCTCAAATTATTCTCTTACATCCTTTTTAATTCTTAAATTGTTTTCTTTACATCTTTTCCTATTCTATTCTATTTCGAGATTTTTCTCACTTCTCTTTATATTCTATTCCCATTCTCAACTTCTTCACATTGTAATCTTTTCTTCTCTGAAATTATTTTGATTATAATTTCTTCAATTTCTAAATTATTCTCCTTGTATTCTCAATTTATGTCCCTTTATTATTATTTATTCTTAAAGTATTGTTCTGAATTTAATACTTATTATCAAATTTGCTTCTTATTCCTATTACCCTCTGTCGATGCTTACTATCTTTCATGTTGCGATCTGAACAATTTTCTCTTAAGTTGCTTCACAACATCCACATCTAATCTACACGAAGCCTTTTCCTCATTCATACTTTACATATACCTAGTAGAATAATTGCATAAACACACACACACACACACACACACACACACACACATATATATATATATATATATATATATATATATATATATATATATATATATATATATATATATATATATATATATATATATATATATATATATATATATATATATATATATATATATATATATATATATATGTGTATATGTTATGTATATATGTGTGTGTGTGTGTGTGTGTGTGTGTGTGTGTGTGTGTGCGTGTGTCTGTGCGTGTCAAGATAGTGTGTGTGTATGTGAGAGAGAGAGAGAATGAAAGAGAAAGAAAGAGAGAGTTCATTCTAATCATTGTCTATCATTATATTTTACCTATTTACCTGCTATCGTACAGATATTCTCCTAATTTTGACTAAAAATTAATTCGAGCTATATTCCTTCTTTCTTTATCGCTCTCTCTCTCTCTTTCCCTTCCATTGGAAGCCTGATACGAAGCTCTTCCTTTTACAAAGCAATTTCGTAAACAAAGAAAGATCAAATTTAGATAAATCCTTTGAACATGAAAACCAAAAGGCGTAACAACTCAGTAATGTAGTTACATTTTTATGATGTAAAAGGTGGTTCATGCTTCTGCAATTTTGATCGTTTGAGGAAATGCTTATTAAAAAATAATTTTTTTTTTTCTATTTTAGTAATGAGTTTGTAAATGAATTTTTGTGAGCTTCGCAATTAAGAATTATTATTGCGCGAAGTTCAACTCTTTTTTGTTTTTTTTTTCTTGTTTATAAGTGGTATTAAGAATTATTTTTTTTTTTTAATATAAATAAATAATTATAAAAATACCGTCATTTATATTCATATAGAAGACGTGTTATCGATTATTTTTAATGGAGTCAATTTAAGAATAATTATTTACCATTAATTGATATCCATTTTAGATATCAACCCAGGTTAGTTTCCTATTCAGGAAAAGATCATCCAAAAAAACTCTGGAATTCAATGAGTAATAAATAAGCAAGTTATCAATAACAAAAATATCGATAAAAACAATCAGAAATCGATATTTGGGAGTAGGAAGCTATATA
>SEYY01001475.1:102500-105000 GCA_009176605.1 Armadillidium nasatum | reverse complement strand
CTTTAAAGATTAGCATTATTCCTCTAGTAGAAAAATGATTATATAAATATATATATATGAGAACAGTCAGAGTTGTTTAAAATCTTCAAATAAGTGTAATGTTAATTAATCCCTTTCTGAAAACTGTTTATATATATATATATATATATATATATATATATATATATATATATATATATATATATATATATATATATATATATATATATATAATCGATAATAGTAAATTTTACAATAAATTGAAAGTAAATTTTTAAAAATTTATTAATATATTAATATTTAATAATATATATATATATATATATATATATATATATATAATATATATATATATATATATATATATATATATATATATATATATATATATATATATATATATTATATATATATATATATATATTTAAATATCTGATTAAAGTTCATTAACTTTTATATATTTTTTACTCAATTACTCATAGGCAACAGATTTTAAAAAATGTACCATAAACAGATCTTTCCCTTCAAAATCCAAACATTCTTGGTTCGTTCATACTTTTCCTGACAACTTGCCATAAATCTTAACTCTAACTTTGTTTCTTCCTTTTTCTATCTATTCCTTTTGATGAATCTATAGTGGACCTACTCTTTGGTAAATTCAAACATTTTGTTCAAATCTTTGCCACAAAGATCACTTCAGAAAACACCATGAGGCTCCTTCAACTTAACATCAAATTTTGTACCTTTTAATTTCTTCTGAAAATGTTTTTTATACTATTTGTGATGATCTGAAGAATTTATATACTAAAAACAAAAGAATAAGTTTATTAAAGCTATACAGTAATCTATAATCCAATTTCTTAAAATATTTATTTTTTTAGATGATTTTTTTTTTACAGAATTTTCAAACTCTTGTATTTTTTGTAAACTTATATAAAATTTTCAGTATTTTTTACATAAGGAATGTTGTATTGAAATCCTTACCTTTTCTATAAATTTTGGTTCTCTACCTTTAGGTTTTCAGGAAATCTTTTGCTGTGGCACTGAACCATCAAAAGCTTTCGATAAGACTGGAATAAAGCTTGGACTTACGAACTTCCCTCACGAGATATTTATTCTTTTTGCAATATAGTAATTGATTTGCTTTTCGTCTGTCTACTTGCTTGTAGAGGACGTCCATTGCTCATCTTTTATCTATTCTTAGGGTGTTCCTTATGGCTCAGTTCTTCCCCAGTTTTCATTTACCTTTTATTAGTGAAATTTTATATCCTTTCATAATCAACCTAGTCTTATGACAATGACTCTACAGTCTACACTCCATTACCCACAAAATTTGCTGCAAATATTATAGTTTGTCGTATAAAAACAGATCTTCAAATTAGTTATCTCTGATATTTCGTGAATTCTTATTTCTTAGAGAACCAAATTTTTTTTACAATTTACTAATATTTATTTACAAGGCCACAAAAACTTTTTTTTACTTTTCTATCTATTCGATTCAATCTTCTTAACTTTTTTTTGTTGTTTTCGAAACCATTCAACTCAAAACTTCCACTATCCTTAGTATTCTTCTATTTCTCTTTTCACTCTGTATCTCTTAGAATGTTCACATTTTACCTCCACTCAACAAGCTAGAGAGAATCAAATTTTTTTTGAAAAACTTTTAGAACTACATCCAACCACTTCAATTTCTCCTTCTATTATTAGTCCTTATTATTATTATTATTATTATTATTATTATTATTATTATTATTATTATTATTATTATTATTATTATTATTATATATTGAGTTGCATACTGGAGTAGTTTAACTTATTAGCATTACGTACCTGAGTTACCATCATACACATACTTGCTGCGTATCTTGAGTGATTTGACCCACAAGGTTCAAAGTTCTTCTTGGAAAGAAAGTTTTATCTCAATGAATCCCTTTTCCTGAATCCTTTCGACAGCTTCTTATTCTTGTAAGTGTTGAATTATTCTCTTTGTATTTTCGATATATTACAATGCAATGGGTTTTGTTCTAAAACTTTTTAGCCTCATGGCTCAATATTTGAAGAGTCAAGGCATGTATTTTTATTATATATATATATTATATATATATATATATATATATATATATATATATATATATATATATATATATATATATATATATATATATATATATATATATATATATATATATATATATATATGAATGATAGGCGAATCCGAATCCGGATTCGAAGGTTCTTTCATGAATTCGGATTCAAGCATTACAAAAGTAGCTGGATTCGGATTTGATCTGGATTTAAGGTGCTGGATTCGGATTCGGACTCGGATTCGGATTCGAGAAATTCTAAAATTGGCAGGATTCGATTTGGATTCGAATTCGGGTTCGAATCTTTTCATTTACGGTAACATCAAAAGCTGATAACAAACTCCTTGGTTTTTCCACTGATAAATATTTCTGGTCTCTTTCCAGATACATCTCTTATAACTTCTGTAAATTTGACTTTCCTCCTCACCTCTTATTTG
>SEYY01001475.1:90000-95000 GCA_009176605.1 Armadillidium nasatum | reverse complement strand
TAATATATTATTATTATTATATATTATTATTTTATTTATAGAGTTTAGTATATTTCAAAAACTTTGCTTCTTTACTTTCTTTTATAAAGAACAAAATATAAATAATAATGATGATGAGAATAATAATAATAATAATTATGAGAGTATTAATAATAATAAGATAATAAATAATCAAAATTAATAAAAAGTAATTAAAGATAAAATAATAATGACAATAATTAACAACAAAAATAGTTATAAATAAAAATGCAATAATAAAAAATAATAATATAATAATAATAATAATAATAATAATTAATAATAATAATAATAATAATAATAATAATAATAATAATAATAATAAATAAAATAATAATAATAATAATAATAATAATAATAATAATAATAATAATAATAATAATAATAATAATAATAATTTTAAAAATAATAATAATAATAATAATAATAATAATAATAATAATAATAATAATAATATTAACGTCCGAGTGTATAAATGGTTCAGTACACCCACCTATTTCGTGCATTTTTTCCTTTTTCCCCACTGATAAATGAATGTGCTTTATTAATTTCCTTTTATGAATATGCGAATTTTGGCTCTAAACGTTAAGGCTCAGTCGTATTTGTAAATTAATTGATAAATTAGCAGGCGGTTAGACACGGAAATATAAGGTAAACATTTCTTCACACGCAGAGGCACTGTTTTAAAACCACCCTTCTGATGAGGATCCCCAGTGAGATGGGTTCGTATCATTGGTTCGAAGGGTGAAGTAGGCGTGTCTCTTTATTCAAGTGACACTTTCGATTGGTTAGGAAAGATTGTGAGGGCGGTTCTTTAACGTAATAGTAGGAGGAGCTTTAACTTTGCAAGAGGGTTAATAAAATCACGCTTCTCAGTTGTGAACAGCTTTTGTTCGTGTTATGTAAAGGGAGTATTGTGCTTCCTCGCAAACTATAGGAGTATACTGATTCTTGAAGTTTATATTGTTTTTATATTAAATAATATGAAAGAATCCTAATATAATTGAAGTTGTTAATATTAAAGGAACTCTGTAATATTTACGAAGGAGTTTTAACGTGTTATGACAATTGGATTCAGTGTCCGAATGGGTGTTCGAACACCTCCAGGAACGGGGATATCCCCCGGAATATCCCCTCAAAAAGAAGAATCTCCTTCTTCGGGATCAATAAGCCCCCAAAATCATGCTACTAGCGAGGCACCAAATCAAAGACCAAAATTTATGATAACTGATATTTTATCCCACCAACATTCTATACCAAACTCTCTTGCGCAGTCGAGGTTGTGTCAATCTGTAGTGGCTCCTTCATCTACCGAACCCAAAGACCTGAGTGTCGTTCGGCACCTGACGGAGGAAGATGACGATGATGATATCGACCTGGATGGAGATGCAAGCAACGACGACGAAGATAACGACCTCACTTCAAACAGTAGGTTTACAGTAATAATAATATAATTTGAATAATAATAATAATAATAATAATAATAATAACAATAATATAAATGACAATAATAATACTAATAATAATGATAATAATAATTGATCATAATAATACTACTAATAATAATAATTAATAATAATAAAAAACAATAATAAAAAAAATTTAAATTATTTTTAAAAATAAAAAATTATTTAATATTAATTATTATTATCCTTATTATATTATTTTCATTATTATTATTATTATTATTATTATTATTATTATTATTATTATTATTATTATTATTATTATTATTATTATTATTATTATTATTTTTATTATTATTATTATTGTTATTATTATTGTTTTCATTATTGTTATTATGTTGAAAAGTGACTGCTGAAATAATGATAAAAATAAATAGCAATAATAATATAGCTTAGCAACTGCGTTGTCAGCGGTGATCTCCTATTATAAGAATTTTATAATTTTTTTATTAAATTCACCATATATATATATATATATATATATATATATATATATATATATATATATATATATATATATATATATATTATATATATATATATATATATATATATATATATATATATAGTAAGAATATTTAATTAAAATTTGTTAATTTAATTTATTTAGTTAATTTTTCCTCAAGAATATTATTATTATTATTATTATTATTATTATATATTATTATTATTATTATTATTATTATTATTATTATTATTATTACAAGTACTTTCATCATTGTTTTCCTTAAAATTATTATTTATTATCATCATTATTATTATTTTCCTTACTTTTATTATTAATATCAATTTTATTATTATTAATTTTATTGCTATTATTATTAATTGGTTTAATTTTCTTCTCTATTAATTTATCAATTTATTTATTTTTTCTCTTCGATTCTGATTTTTGTTTTAAGTTTTAATAAATGCTATTTAGAGAAAAATATCCTTAATTATTATATTAATTAATAATTGAAAATTAATAATAATAATTAATTTTTAATAATTAATAAATTAATGGAAAGTTTGTTTCTGTTGTTTTTAATTATTATTATTTTTTTTTTAATTTACTATTTTTTGGTTAATTAATTTTGATAATTGGTTTACGCTTTTTTATTTTTATATATTTAAAATATAAATAATTAATAAATAGGGTGGATATCTGAAATAATTTTTTAATATATTATTTTTTTATATTTTGAGTTTTTATTATTATTATTATTATTATTATTATTATTATTAGTAGTAGTAGTAGTAGTTTTAGTATTATTATAAATATAATTATTATTATTATCATCATCATTATTATTTTTTTTTTTTATTTTTTTATTTATTTTTATTATATTATATTATTATTATTATTATTATTATTATTATTATTATTATTATTATTATTATTATTATTATTATTATTATTATTATTATTATTATTATTATTATTATTATTATTATTATTATTATTATTATTATTATTATTATTATTATATTTATTTTATTATATATTATTATTATTATTATTATTATTATTATTATTATTATTATTATTATTATTATTATTATTATTATTATTATTAAGATTATTGTCGTAGATGCTATCAATCGCCAAAAATAATGATAAATGTAATTGCATATTCTTTAAAATTGTAATTATATTCCAATCATCTTGATCTTTTTTTTTAATATTTCCATACTTGTTGAACAATTGAAATTATTATTATTATTATTATTATTATTATTATTATTATTATTATTATTATTATTATTATTATTATTATTATTATCATTGTTATTTTTATCATCATTATTATAATTATTATTATTATTAATCATTATTATTATTATTATTATTATTATTATTATTATTATTATTATTATTATTATTATTATTATTATTATTATTGTTATAATTATTACTACTACTATTATAAAGGTTGATGCTGTTATTGAGGACAGGGTTTAATTTATTATTGTTTTTGCAGTTGTTGTTGTATTTGTTGCTAGTGTTCCTTTTGTTGTTGTTATTGCTTTTGTTTTTGTATTTTGTATTTAATTGAAATTGATCAAAATTGAATCTTTTGACAATTCCGAAAATGTCAATTTTTGCTGACCATCGTTATCCCTCTTTTACATTGCAGTCGCTCAAGTTTAAAATTATTTTTATATAACTATTGCTGACTTTGAAATAATTTCTTTCTGTTGTGTTTATGGTTTTGTTAATATTGATAATATTATCGTAGTTTTACATTCATAAAAGTGCGCGTGTTTTTCATCCATGAATCAATGGGTAATTTTCCACGCCTGCTTCGTGGTCTGAGAAAAAAAATATATTTGATGGTGGCTTTACTCACTATCGACTCCATCATGAATAGTGATGAGGATTACTTAACATGAGTAATCATGTCGAGCACATTTGCGAGGGTCCTATTCATTATCCTTGTTGGGATTATCTTTTTTTTGGCGAGTTATTTAGCAACTTTTTTTTTTTTAGCGATTATTTGTTTCGTATGAATGAATATAATCTGGGCAGTATTCACCAAATTATCAAGGTAATATTTTATATTCTTACACCGTTAGAGAGTATATTCGTGATAAGGCTGTAAAATAATTAAAGTTCGCTTCTATGTTCACATTTGCGGCAATATGTATATCTGTTAATTAAGTAAGATAGCTACGTCATTAAATGTGACTAAGGAAATGACATATTATCATGCAACTTACAAAGTAGAGTAATATATTTTATTTTAAATAACCTCCGTATTACAACATAAATTCCAAGTTAATATATATATATATATATATATATATATATATATATATATATATATATATATATATATATATATATATATATATATATATATATATATAAAGAGAGAGAGAGAGACTTAGAAATAAAAAGATAATAGATAGGTTGATAGACAGATAGAGACTTAGATAGATAGATAGATAGATAGATAGATAGATAGATAGATAGATAGATAGATAGATAGATAGATAGATAGATAGATAGATAGGTAGATAGATAAATTGATGGATAAATAGATATATTGATGCATAGATAGATAGATAGAAAGATAGATTTAGACTTTAAGACTTAAATTCTTTATTTCGTAAGCAAAGTATACATAAAATAGTAATAATATAAAACTATAAAAAATATATTACAAAAACAATCACATTCTATATAGAAGGTTATATATGAGAGAGAAGAATATATATAGAGAGAGAGAGTTATAGAGAGAGAATTCACTCTGATTTAAAAAAAAATACTCTAGCTTTTAAACCAAATAAATTATTTTCAAATATATCCGAAGCCCTTTTATCCAACTCATTTATGCCTAAAATTATAATATCTTGTTAAGACGTCATTTCTGCTCTCTCTGAGCTTTTAAATCTAATATAAAATTATTTCAATATCTCTAACTGGATTTTCTTTTAAAGGAATCCTGATTTATTATTTTCAAGAAAAGTGCAGGGTTTAAAGAGTAACTTAAAACCCGTATATCTTCAGATAATTAGTAGATAATATATATA
>SEYY01001475.1:65000-70000 GCA_009176605.1 Armadillidium nasatum | reverse complement strand
TTAGTTATTATTTTAGTTATAATTATATTTATGTTTAGTCATATTTTCATTTACATTTACATTTATATTTAGTTATATTTATATTTCTTTAAATTTATATTTAGTTATATTTAAATTTAGATTTAGATTTTTATTTATATTTATAATTATATTTAATTATATTTGAATTTATATTTTTGCTTGTATTGATATTCTATATTTATTTTTATATTTAGTTATATCTATGAATTAGTTATATTTATTCTCGAAATTATCATTGAATATTTAAATCATTATTTTTATTTATATTTATATTTAATTTTTATTGAAATTTATAATTAAATTTTCTTATTCTTTAAATTTACTTTTTAAATTTTTATATTTAAATTTTTATATTTCTTATTTAGATTTCTTAAATTTCTTATTAACATTTTAAGTCTATCTTTATTTTTAGCATTTCTTTAGACTGACTCAAGCATATTAATTAATTGTTGACATTCCAATAGTATTAGTGCTTATTATATATAAAAATATATATATATATATATATTATATATATATATATATATATATATATATATATATATATATATATATATATATATATATATATATATATATATATATATATATATATATATATATATATATATATATATATATATATATATTAAATCTTTTTGAATGAACTAACTGCTCGTGGATCAAAACATTTTGAATTTTCAAGTCCGCTATACTGGGAATAGAACCATTGACCTCTTGGATGGTAAGCAGGAGCGTTACTAATCGAGCCAAGACAGTCCAAATAGGAGCCGCTTCGGGAAGTCTCATGAAATACTTATCAAGCAGACTCCCGAAAGGGACCCTCCCGACTGCACTCTGACACAGGGTAACGAGGTCAAGGTTCTATCTCTCTTTACGCAGACCAATATATATATATATATATATATATATATATATATATATATATATATATATATATATATATATATATATATATATATATATATATATATATATATATATATATATATATATATATATATATATATATATATATATATATATATATATATATATATATATATATATATATATATATATATATATATATATATATATATATATATATATATATATATATATATATATATATATATATATATATATATATATATATATATATATATATATATTATATTATATTATATTATATTTTATATTAGTCTGACATTGACCTCTTTACCCCGTGTCAGAGTGCAGTCGGGAGGGGCCCGTTCGGGAGTCTGCTTCATAAGCATTTCTTGAGACTTCCCGACGAGGTTTTTCTTTTGTACTGTCTTGGCTCGATTAGTAACGGTTTTGCTTACCATCCAAGAGGTCGATGGTTCGATTCCCAGTATAGCAGACTTGAAAATTCAATATATATATATATATATATATATATATATATATATATATATATATATATATATATATATATATATATATATATATATATATATATATATATAATATTGGGATTATTTATATATGATGTAATTAAAGTAGCAAAAAAAAAAATTTTATAACTGTTTGATAGATCATAAAAGAAAAGAAAAAAAGGTAATAAAAAGAAATAAAATATACTCCAAGATTGATGACGAATTGAAGGCAGTGATTGAAAAGTATCTCTGACCTTGTTTGTCATGAAGGACAAATAAATAAAAATAAATAAAAGAATAAATAAAAAAAAAAAAAAATAAATAAATAAAAAAAAAAAAGATTTGAGGAAACAAGTAATCAATGTTATATGAAGCTTGATAAATACAATGAAGCTAAAATGTTTGGAAAAAGACTGGATGTCAATGTAATTTATAACTTCCTAAATCAAATGTTTTCATTATTATTAATTTTAATAATTTTTTATCTTTCAAATATTTTTTACTAGTAATTTTAAAGAAAAGGAGAGCTGAGTATTTTAAAAACTAGTGTTTTTTTTTTATCCCCCCCCCCCCACACAACACATACTATATATATATATATATATATATATATATATATATATATATATATATATATATATATATATATATATATATATATATATATATATATATATATATATATATATATATATATATATATATATATATATATATATTTATGCTTATGAGATCCACTGAATTCCGTCAGTGAGAGACCAAATATCGAGACCAAATTAAAGGCCGACATGAATCGATAAACGACATTTTGGGAAAATAGATAAAGCGATTGTGTTCCATATTTACCTATATATATATATATATATATATATATATATATATATATATATATATATATATATATATATATATATATATTATATATTATATATATATATATATATATAAAATGATGGGAATTTTTGAAACGATATGCAGCGCGTACTCTTCTCAGTGGAGGAGGAATGCGACTAGAGAGTTCAGAAGAACAGTGCTCGAAGTAAAGCGATAGTAAAAACATAGTATCTAAAAATTTCGCCATGTATAATAGGACTGGAGAGAACAAGTAAGAAAGAAATGAACTGAGAAGACGAAAAGTATAAACTCAACTTTTTCATGGAGAGTTGTGTGAATGGAATTACTCCAGGGTTAACATCTCTTTAAGCAGCCTATAACTCTTAGAAGATAGTTTAGTAAGAGAATGTGATCCTTCCACTTGAAGTCACCGAAAAAGATGAAGCATTAAGATTATTTAAGACAAACAATGGTTTTTGTGTGTTTTTCTGAAAAATATTCTTAGTTGTGTGGAAGTGGTTGTGTCTAATAGAAATACGAAAGTGAGTTTTTGAAGCATTGAAAACAACAATGTTTTTTATTCCCAAATTAGAAATTCATGAATGATCAGAGATTATTTACTCCAAAGTCACCCATCAGCCTAACATGAGTTTGTTCCAGTTAGTTGAACATCCATCATAATGAAAGGAATGGGATAGTGACATAGGAGTGGTAGGTGATGAAGTGATAAAGAAATAAAAAACACAATATTATTAGATTTAAAGAATAAAATTCTGTATACCACAGCTGATGAAGATAATAGAGCAACCGGAATGAAAATCAGAGAGAATGCATCAGAAATCAAAGTTTTTTGCCAGACTCTATCGAAATCTTTCGATATGAACTGAACATTTCAATTTACATAAATGCAGAAAACAAAGAGCCGGAGAAAAGGGAAAGAAGATCACCGTAGATCGCTGCTTATGGAAGTCGCACTGGCGATCGACAATAAGACTAGAAAGTTTAAGATGTTTCAAATTCTTTACATTAAATATTGATATGAAAACTTTGGAGTACTGAAGTTAATGCAATAGGATAATAGTTAGATGAATGAGATTGATTTTTTTTTTTTTGTGGTACTGGATTTCCGTAAGAAGGGAAGGTTGAATTTGAAAATTTTAGAAAAAAAAGTTTACTAAGAAAAGGTGAAATCTCAGAAGAAAATTTTTTTAAGAACTACGATGTAATAACGTCAAGATCGTACACCTTCTTTGTACTAAGCTCAGAGTGAATAGAAATCACACTTTTAGAAGAAATAGCAATACTAATAATAAATGAGTTGGAGAGAGAGATGGAAAAGAGATAATAAATCCGAGGTCATCAATAGTTTAATTAAAAGCAAAGGTATTAAAAAGGAGGTTAGCTTTAGCCGAAGGTAAAATAGCTCTGGCGCCGTCGGAAAAAAAGGGAGGAGTCAAGAAGGAAGAAATAAAGTTGAAATTACCATTTTTTAAAATGACCAGATATGGTATGATTCTTGGAGGATTCTTGAGGAAGAGGAACCAGAACGATTATCACATTTTAAACAGAGAAAAATGTTATTAGTATTACACAGGTTTGTTTTAGCTCAATCCCGGAATGAAATAGAAGAAACATGTGATTCTGGAGTTTAAAGACGACGGTTATTCTAAAGGTAACTTTCCAACTGAGAATAGCACTAGAACAAGAAGTGCTAAATCAATAAATAGCAAGAAAATTGTATATTTCTTTCTTAATACGATGATGATTACCTCGGTTATCAGCTCAGCGCACTCCGTGATGATTCTTGGAGCATTAGTTTCTAATGTTAGTCATAGGCTACTCATAGGCAATGAAAACAGAGGAATAAGTTGCTAGCTCTTATTCTCCACAAGTGATCCAGTCTTGCCGATACATCCATATTTCACAGGCCATAAAATTTTAGTAGCAATATATATATATATATATATATATATATATATATATATATATATATATATATATATATATATATATATATATATATATATATATATATATATATATATATATATATATATATATATATATATATATATATATATATATATATATATATATATATATATATATATATATATATATATATATATATATATATATATATATATATTTTTTTTTTTTTTTTTATTTCACCTCTGGTGGGCAAAGGCCAGAGGACTACTAATGTTCCACCAGAGTTGGGGGGAAAGTCGGGAACATGGTCAAATCAAAGGTCGACATGACCTGATACCCGGCGTTTGAAGGTGCCTAAGTCATAGGAAGTTGGGAAAATAGATGAAGGAAGTGTGTTCCAGACTTTACATATATATATATATATATATATATATATATATATATATATATATATATATATATATATATATATATATATATATATATATATATATATATATATGCACAGTATGCATATTCAAATAAAAAAAATATTTTACAGTCCCTAATAGGTATTAATTATTCCAATTATAAACTTATAAGTTATACACGCAACCTCTTGTTAGTAGTTCGTCAAATAGCGTGAATCTCTTATCAAACAATTACCATAAGCAATTCCAGTTTTCTTTAATATTATGGTCCCATTAATCTTTTTTATGAGAAAATATATATATATATATATATATATATATATATATATATATATATATATATATATATATATATATATATATATATATATATATATATATATATATATATATATATATATATATATATATATATATATAT
>SEYY01001475.1:42500-52500 GCA_009176605.1 Armadillidium nasatum | reverse complement strand
ATATATATATATATATATATATATATATATATATATATATATATATATATATATATATATATATATATATATATATGTGTGTGTGTGTGTGTCTGTGTGTGTGTGTGTGTGTGTGTGTGTATGTGTGTGTGTGTGTGTGTGTGTGTGTGTCTGTGATAGAGAGAGTCAGTATTTATAATACACATAAATCTACGAAACATGCAAATTTGATAGTCTAATAATAGAAATAAAGTGTGTTAATTTGAGACCCGAATTCAGTCCCTTCAACACATCTACTCCCTCAACACAAGAACACACATTACAAACACGAATACACTCGCACAAACAGACAAACAAACCAAAAAAAAAAATAACTTTTGAATTTAATCTCGTGTGAAACTTCAATTTTTTCCCCAAATTTTAAAAAAAAAAATAAAAAAATTTAAAAAAAATAAATAAAAAAAAAAATAAGAAAAAAAAAAACCATTCCTTGCACCATTTTCACATTCTAATTCATGCAAATATTGTGTGACCGGAGGAATAATCACGATGATTTTATGATTATTTAACATCAGAATGCTGTCTCCTATGTATTTATTTAATGGTATTTATCTGAAAGAAAGATTCTCGTGGTTTTGACTAGAATATATAATTATAAAGAGAGGTTTCAGAGTTTAAGTTTGGTAATACGTTTTAAGTGTTGTCATTTAAAATTCTACGATGAGAAAAGGTTTATGATTTTTTTTTTGATGTCTCAGCATAAAAAAAATAATCGTAAATGTCTTGATTTTAATTGCAAATTAGATGTATTTACGTATGAAGGTGTTTATATACTAATGCATGTGTATGTGTGCGTCAGTCTGTGTAGGTATTCTATACATGTATTTATTATATATTAGTAGGTACGTATGTCACGCATACATAAATGTATATGATTGTTGTATGAATGAAAGATTGATAGTCGATGAAAAGGATGTAAACTTCCATATACATCCATATAAAAAATACGCACAAAAACATATACACACACACATATACATATATATATTTTATTTATATATAATATATATATATATATATATATATATATATATATATATATATATATATATATATATATATATATATATATATATATATATATATATATATATATATATATATATAGTGTAGTTACCCAAAATATAAAATAACGTTTTCTTTAATAAAAAAGTATTTTAAAGTGTTAACTTGTGAATTGTGTTCATTTTGTTCTAAAATAAGAAACCAACAGTCAAACCCTTGTGATAATTAAAAATAAAGTTTCTTTTTGTAATAAAAGTAATTTTAATAAATATATAAAAATATAAACTATTATTGTAAAAAATAAAACATTTAAAATATAATGTAAATTTTAAATTATTGGCATAACAAAATATTAAATGACTGTAGACCTAGTTCTAAATTTAGCTTTCCCGCTCAAATATTTTAGCGGCAAATTTGAAATAAATAAAATTATTATGAGAAACTATTATAAAATATAAAAATCTATTTCTTTTACATATTATATTTCAAATAAAAATGTTTATCTTAGAAATTTTCATTATAATGTATTTTAAAATGTAATATTTAAATTTATTATAAAACAATATTTACAACTTTAAATAAATAAAATTTTATATGTTATGTTAATATGAATTTGTTAAAGTTTAATAATAGTAACGTTGTAAACAATTTTTGTTAAAATTAGGGAAATAAAATAAAGTGGAATAACAACTACTTTTTCCTTAACACCTTCTCACTATTGAGATAATTTTCAGAAGGTATAGGATAAGTAGTAACATTTCCCTTTATTCCGAGGAGCCAAAGAAGAATCCGCCTCTACAGCCAAGCTGCCCAAGAAGAAGACGTCCCAAGCAAAAGCCCTAGAAGAAGCAGTCCCAAACAGAAGCCCCAGAAGAAGCAGTCCCAAGCAGAAGTCCAAAGAAGCTGCCCTTAGAAGAAGAAGTTCCAACGCCTCTGCTACCCAAAAAGGAAACCCAGTTTGGCAGTTCCTTTTGCCTTCGACTGTGGTTCACCTTTTGAAGTAGCCTTCCACCTGAGGCTACAGACGTTCCACGGGCCTGAAGAGAAGTGGTGGCTACCACACGCCTACCAGTCGGCATTCCACAAAGGGAATTAGGAAACACCCAGCCTTCCTGACGATCCCCCTGCGCTACAACAAAGTGTAGTGACCTCCTGGACCATACTTTGGTCACCTACAGAGATAACTAGGTCACTATATATATATATATATATATATATATATATATATATATATATATATATATATATATATATATATATATATATATATATATATATATATATATATATATATATATATAATTTTACAAAGCTCGTTCTGTAATTTTAGAGTAAATTAGTGTATTCAACATTATCACACATTTCAAATACACTTTATAATTATTATCACAAAGAATATATACTATTTGGTCAAAATTTTATGACAATAAACAGTAACACATAAAGAGAGAGGAGTAGTCATTCACTGCTTCTTTGTGAAATCACAGTGGCGCGTATATAATTATTATTGTTATTATTATTAGTTTTCGAAATGCATATTAAGTACAGCTTTCCTAATAGCTTTGGCCATTGTGGTTGTGATATATATATATATATATATATATATATATATATATATATATATATATATATATATATATATATATATATATATATATATATATATATATATATATATATATATATATATATATATATATATATAATATATATATATATATTTACAAAGCTTGTTCTGTAATTTTAAAATACATATATATATATATATATATATATATATATATATATATATATATATATATATATATATATATATATATATATATATATATATATATATATATATATATATATATATATATATATATATATATGATGACAGTAAATATATAATTAAGAATGAAAATTATAATAATAATTTAAAATTCAAAAACAAAAGCTTCAGGTGACAGTTATACACTGGAGATCTATATAATTATTTATTTATTTTTTTATTTCATTATTTTTATTTATTTTTTCTAATAATTAAAATTACCCAAATTGAATCTATTTAAATTTTCCAATTTTTATGGAACATTAAAAAGGAAATGAATGACTCGTTGCTTCTAAAAGTAATATAAAACAGAAAACAAATTATAGTAATAATGTTTCTTTTTATTATTATTGTTATTATTATTATAATTTTTTTTCTTTTTTTTTTTTTAACACTTTTGGATATAGTTAGTAATTTTGAGATTGCAATTTGAATTGCGAAATCAAAGACATTCTGATAACAAAGAAAATGTATATTAGAGGCAAACTATTTTACTTTTTTTTTTCTTTTAATTAATAAGGCAAAAAAAAAAAAAAAAAAAAAAAAAAAAAGGGAATTATATCTCAAACTCGTTTGATTTCTATTAAAAAAAATTAATTCAGGCAAGCGGAAACAAATTTACTTGTATCTATTTATTTATTTATATTTATATATATAAAAAAATAACTATTTTAATCATTTACTTGTCCAAAACGTTTCATTAAATGAGAAAAACTAACAATTACCTACCAAGAGAAAAAACATTTCCCGCAGTTCCAAATAACTTTTTTAAAAAACGTTTGAAAACTGATTTTTATGGTGTGAAGCTCGAAAAGTACACAAAACTCATACACAGACAAATTATATACACAATCGTTCCATACACATCTATAATTATATACATGCATGATCTTCATTGTGTGCTTAATTATATAAGGTGTTTTTGAGGAGCTATTACCGCAATAATTGTATGTTTGGAGTGACGGGAGCTCTTATTTTAAAACTCTTATTAGACTGGTTTCTCTATTTCTTGATCCATTTTGATGTATTTTTCGATTGCTCAGAAAATTCATTTAAAAGTAACTTAGCATTTCAGAGTTGTCATTTGGCTTTTTAATGCAAGAACAAATATAAAATTAGATATATATATATATATATATATATATATATATATATATATATATATATATATATATATATATATATATATATATATATATATATATATATATATATATATATATATATATATATATATATATATATATATATATATATATATATAAAGGAATGCAAGACGTAGCTGAAATTCACAATTTTTACTTATGATACTGAAAATGGTTCTTTAATACAAGTAATAAAAAAGTACGTATTATACGATTTACAACTATTAATTTAATTAATATATAAAATATTCTTTTCTTAATAAATGATTTCCTTATTGTTTTTTTTTTTTTGTAACTCAAATAATACTTTATTACTTTGCTTATTTCTTATTTGTTTTAATATTTTTGAAAGTATTGTTTTATTTATTTCAATTTATTTATTTTAATTTACTTATTTTAATTTTTTATTATATTTTATTTTATTTTAATTATTACATACATTAATGTTCGTTCTCAATATTTATACAGCATTCATAGTAACCTTCAATAGTGATGAATTAGTGTTACAATGTATGTTCAGGTTGAAGAATATAATAAAAGGTATTAGTTGTATGGTTATAATATAAGTGGTACAGTGGTAAGGTGGTAACCTATAATAAAAGTGGTTTAGTGTGTTGGGATAGGCCTAGCAAGCCACCAACTGATTGCCTTGCTCAAGAAACTCGTGTCTTGTTCGAGACAGCTGACAGGTGCTAGCACCTACAGGAGTATGGTGAGAAAGAAAGTTGTATGGTTATGGTTGTCTATAACTTCTGACTGGTTTGCTTGAACAATTTAAACACTACTTGGAGATTCTAATTGGCTACTTATATATTTGTTTTATTTGTCTTACTTTGTTTTCTTTAACTATTTCTTAGCTTCTGTTATTCTTCTTTACTGTTATTTCTTGTTATTTTTTCCTTTTTTTTATGTATTGTATCTAGGCTATCTACAGTGTTTCACCATGAATCTTCTTCTTCCTTGTTGCTATTTTTGGTTCCAAAGTTGACTACTTTTGTCCCTTTTTGTTTAAAGAAGTATAAAGTAAATCTGATTTTATCATATTTCCCCATTTTTGCTTAAAATTCAAAAAAAATATTCTAAGAATCCTTAATATTTGACTATAAGTTTATATTTCTGTACCTTTTCTTAACAAAATCAATTTTGTTATTGGTCTTCTAGGAACAATTGTATTTAAATTGGTTTTATCTTTATTCACTTCCACATCCACTACTCTTACATTATCTCTATCATTTTTATTAACCTTTTGAACTCTAAGTAGACTTCTCATATTTCTAGGTTTCAGATCATTTATTAAAAGAACTAAGTCATCTTCTTTGCTTGATCCTTTTCTACTATCCATTTATTTCTCTTTTACAATAATGGTAAAAATTATTTAAAAATGAATCTGATGGATATTGATTGATCTTGTTTCCATCTTTTGTCCTGGAATAAAACTGGTGGAAATGTTATACTGTTTTTAAGGATTAGTAAAGGATTAGGTGTTAAAGCATCTATATCATCTGGATCATTGCTACTTAACAAAATAATGAATTTAAGTTATCTGTTAATCTGATTGGTTGTTCTGACAGTGATGCCTATAATATGTTTCTAACAGACCTTATATACCATTCAAAATGACCACCATAAAAGTTTGAAAGATGAAGAAAAGTGGTTCATGTTGACTAATTTTAGTCCAATAGCCTTACAGTAATAATACAAATAAAAACTGTCTGTCGGTATGGGAAAATGGAGATAGATGGCTTGTTACTGACCCGAATTATTTTTTAAAAACTTGGGCTGAAAATGAAGAGAAGAAAAGAAAGTGAGCGATAGATATTTAAGGTTAATTTGAAGAGAAAGAGTTTGAACAGTGATAACTGATGTGAATGGTTATTTATTCACTTTATGTTTATTTGTTAAAAATTCTGATAAAATTTTTTTAAAAAAAGCAAAGAAAGTAGATGGTCCACATAAGAGGCAACCATGCCCTGATAATCTTCGAGTTTGCGTTGATCTACCCAATATATGTAACACTTAATTCAAAAAGGTACGAAAGACACCCATGCAAAGTAAACAACTAGAAAACAATAAACAGTTCTGTTAACACTTGAGAATTCCAAGCCTCTTTAAAGCATCTTTGTTCATAGAAAATTAATGTCATCTTTTTATGAAATGTCATTTAAAAAGGGAAGTCGCAAAAAACATTAAGAGTTAGAAACTTATTTGTTCTTTGTTTCTAAAGATTGTTTAATTGCATGGAAGAGGGCAAGTTCTCCTCCCTGCTCCTGTGCCCACGCCCATGCCTTTTACATCCAATTCTGCAATTAAACGTCAGTTTTTCATAGACAACATCAACTAGAGGTCCGAGAGCACCTCTCGTTAGATACCGTCTTTCAGAGTTTGATGCTCGTAAAGGAAAGTCGGCAAATGTTGAAGCAACTGATAAGAAGCAGGATAAGGAGCTGAATAAATCCTTTAATTAATAAATTTAATTATTTTTCTTTTTCTGTTCCTTTTTTATTTTTATTCCAGTCATAAGCTTTGCATTAACTGTGAATAATATGTGTGTTAAATCACATAAACTTAAAATAACGTTTAATTTCATTTGTTTTTTTAATAACTTATGAATACATCTTGATCACCATCTAGACATGCTAAAAAACACTGTTGAAGATCTAAGCTACAAAAACAACTCTTGTTAAGGCCTTTAATAACAAAACACCAAACCGAAGCTAAATTCATATAAAAATAGTTGGCAATTAGTGGCTGATGTTAGCTTCCGATTTTTATATTTAAATATATTGATTTAGCGTTATTGAAGCTAACTTTTTATTTTGTGGGTTAGTGAAAACGTGGTTTACTTTTTAAATAGATATAGCCACCACTAAGGATCGTGATGTAGCTTTCAAATTTTTCATAGTCCTTTGTTATATATATATATATATATATATATATATATATATATATATATATATATATATATATATATATATATATATATATATATATATATATATATATATATATATATATATTTAAGAGAATTTTGCCCTTATCTTATGTCTATGTATTTAAAAATAACTATATGGAGATACAGTAACAAAATACATTGGGATATATATTCTTCAATAAAAAACTAATAAACCAAAAAATGAAAATAAAAAAAAAAAGAAGAAAGTATTGTAGAATTTAAATTGAAAAAAACATTGGAAAATTGGCAAAATCGGCAACTTATCACCAATTTTTTTTTCTTTCTTTCTTTCTTTTTTTTTCCTTTTTTTTAAAAAAAAAAAAAATGGAAAAAGAAAAAGAGGAAATTGAAGTGACGACTTAATGATTCAAGTTTAATTATACAATTTCGGTTCTACTCTTTCTTTGTAATGGAAGTTATTTGCATTTTAATTCTTGACTCTCAAATTCATGCATTTCACACGCAATTTCTCCCTAACGGTAAATATATATATATATATATATATATATATATATATATATATATATATATATATATATATATATATATATATATATATATATATATATATATATTATACTATATATATATATTATATTAAAACATATTACATATATTATTTATATATATATATATATATATATAATATATATATATATATATATATATATATATATATATATATATATATATATATATATATATATATATATATATATATATAATCTGGGAGGCACCCATATCTTTACTACAGAAATGACACATTACTTTATTTAATGCATTACTCATTACGAATGACATTACTCTTAATAGAGTGTTTCAAATTACGAGAATGGCATTCATATATATATATATAAATATATATATATATATATATATATATATATATATATATATATATATATATATATATATATATATATATATATACATATATATATATATATATATATATATATATATATATATATATATATATATATATATATATATATATATATATATATATATATATATATATATATATATATATATATATATATATATATATATATATATATATATATATATATATAATATATATATATATATATATATATATATATATATATATATAATATATATATATATATATATATATATATATATATATATATATTAAATGTGTGTGTGTGCGTGTAATCACTGCTACTAACTACATTTTGATAAGAACCTTTATTAAAGCTTTGTTTATTTCTTCCTTTAATCAGAATTTTTTTTTTTATCTAATTATCAAAAATAATGTAATAATTTTTTTTCCTGTTTAATAAATCATTGTCTAATTGCAAAGAAACGTGATATTATTATTATTATTATTATTATTATTATTATTATTATTATTATATTATTATTTTATTATTATTATTTTTATTATTTATTATTGTTATTATTGTTTTTATTTTTATTATTATTATTATTATTATTATTATTATTATTATTATTATTATTATTATTATTATTATTATTATTATTATAATTATTATTATTATTATTATTATTATTATTATTATTATTATTATTATTATTATTATTATTATTATTATTATTATTATTATTATTATTATTATTACTATTTTGCTGTTTTGAATAGCTTATAAATAAATTTTGTTTAGTATCCCATAAAATAGTTCCATTATTTATTATTTTTTTTAATATTTCACCTAATGAAAAAGTAGAAAGGTCCACAAGAGACCCATTAAAATTTTAAAATGCCAGATTTTAGTACAGTATTTAATGGATAAATTTTAATTTTCCTGATGTTTAGCTCTCGAGTATAAGACAAAGGAAGTGATGAAAATAAAAGAAGGAAGAGTGTTCCTGGGTTTATGAAGGAATGAGCATAACTGTGAATGCTGGGGTTGGTATGAAAGACCAATAAAGAATAAAACTCTTTTGAAAGGCTGGTCACGTGATTCTTATCAGAAGAGGAGGTACGCGATTTGGCATTCCAGGAGAGGAGTGTCCTTTGTATTAGCGACATTGTAAGAAAGGTGAAGCACCAGTTAGACATACGAAGAGGGTCTGAATAAAGTCAAGGAAAGTAGGATGCATATGTGACGAAGAGTCTTTAACTTCGATTTTTAAAAGTTTTTTTAATTGAACTTCCCTGTATACGCCATGAAAAGTCGAGTGACACACCAATGAAGAACAAATAACTCTAGAAAATGGAATAAATTCTGGACGATTCCGAAAAGATTAATCTATCCAGAAACTAATTTAATGATAGAAGCAATGTGAGCCATCAAGATAGAGTAAAAACGGAAAGAAATATCAATGAAACTAAAGACAAAAGAAAACTTTGTATTTTATGGAAGATTTTGTCGAGGAAACGAAGAAATTGGGGCGTTTTTTATGCAATGATAAAAACAGTTAGAAATGGGAGAAGATCAGCTATTTTTTTTTTTAACAAAGTCATCATCCAAAGATCAGATTTGACAATGTAGAAAGCCCTTCAAAACGAAAAGAGTAATAATGGAGGACTGAATCACCGTTTGTGAGTGGATACTTGTTGAATAGAAGTCGTTAATGAGAAGCAGAATTTGTTATAAAGATGGAACCAAAAAGATGAGGAATTCTCATCAGAAGTGTCCTTTGTATTAGTGATATTGTAAGAAAAATGATTCATCAGTTAGACGTCTGGAGAGAAGATCTGAATAGAGTCAATGAAATTATTTTATGTGATTTAAAGGGTATAGAAAGGTCGTTTACAACAGCGACTATCGAGAAAGGAATTGAAGAAATCCGAGTGATGTACTTCAAATTAAAGAGGGAAATTTCCAATTCAAAATTTTGTATCATTCTTTATCGAAAGTTTTTGATATGTTCAATGCTATAGCAAAAGATTCATCAAAATGCTGAAGATCAGAAAACTGAGAGTGAGTCAGAGGTAAAGGAAAGAAGATCAAAACTCGAGCTCTCTTTGCAGAAGTCATAATTGCTGTTAATTTTGAGATAAAATTAGAAGAGTTTAAGTTCTTTATTTTCAAGAAAGATTTAAAACTAGGA
>SEYY01001475.1:25000-35000 GCA_009176605.1 Armadillidium nasatum | reverse complement strand
AGAATTAATAATTAATTATTCGTAAATTTAATAAATAAAATAAAGAAATTGGAAAAAGTCGTGTGATTATAATTAAATTTAAATAAATATCTTTTTTTAATTTTATTTTTTTTTATTTAAAAAAATTTTTTTTTTCTGTAATTACTGTTACTGACGAAATTGAGTTTTATTGTAATTACTTTTTAATTTCGAAATTAATTGTATTTTATAAATGGTTTGATATGAACATGAATATGTAGATACATACAAACACAATATACTATATATATATATATATATATATATATATATATATATATATATATATATACTATATATATATATATATATATATATATATATATATATATATATATATATATATATATATATATATATATATATATATATATATATATATATATATATATATATATTTAAATGAGCTGCTGAAAACAGTTTGCGGAAGCATTTTTTTTTTTCCTTTTGGCAAAGTAAAATCTTTTCCACCATTTGATACCTTAACTGACTTAAAAATGCTTTGTGCTGAAGTTGCATAAGTCTATCTCAACTATTCCTCAAAATGTAGGAGATTTTGGTGTTTCAGTTACTACTGGAGTGAGATAGGGGGTGAAGAAGAGGTTACAGTTTCCTCCATTTCCGAATTTTGGGGGAGGCAATTTGCAATAAGTTTTGAAATATTAAAAGCATTTTTGAAAAGTCTATTAAAAACAAGCTTTCTCAATTCAAAATTAATAAAGTACGATTGTTATAGTTATAATATAAGAAGAATCCCTCCATAAAGGTCATTCTTACATGTATTATATTTGTATCAAATTTGAAGGTAAATTTTAGGGGAGACGGATTGTTTTTTCTCTGCAAGTTTCAATTTTCTCAAAGAAGGCATTGCTGTTTTCAGTACCTCAAAAACTCAATTTTAGGAGAGACATAATTTTTTTTTTTTTTGCGCTGCAAATTTTAATTCTGAGAGAATTGTTGTTTTCAGTACCTCAAAAACTCGATTTTTTTCATCTCTCATTCGTCATAATCTCACATTTAACTTAAATCTTCGTCTCTTCTTTATTTTCCTGGTACCCAATCTTCAAGTCAATTCGACAAAGGGGTTTTGCATGCTCACTATTCAGAAATATCAAAAGCATACGGAAAACGTTCAAAATCAATGCTTTAGAGTTCTCCAAAAAGACACAATTTGCTTTTTGTGTGATGCAGATTGGATGAAAATTAATTAAAACTTAAAATGATAATCAATTATATTTCAACTTCACAAATTCAAGATAATCTTAATTACCTGGGTGCATTTGCAAATGAATATAAATCGTGTTATATATATATATATATATATATATATATATATATATATATATATATATATATATATATATATATATATATATATATATATATATATATATATATATATATATATATATATATATATATATATATATATATATATATATATATATATATATATATATATATATATATATATATATATATATATATATATATATATATATATATATATATATATATATATATATATATATATATATATATATATATATATATATATATATATATATATATATATATATATATATATAACAATGGATGAGGTTATTGCGGTAATGCAAACAGTGAATTTATTTATTTTTTAAAATTTATATCCATTAGTCATATGAGTTTTAAATCTATCTTTAAAAATCTCGAAAATTACACCATTGTTAAACTACATATGTTGCAAATATTGCAAAGGATGTTGCGAGATCAGTCAGCTATGTAGTTACTTAAGATATGCAGTTTGTTTTGATACGAAAGAAACCAATGTGTATCTATAGTGTATGTGTGTATTTATTTATGCATACATGTGTGTGCATACGAGAATTAACAAGCAAAGTGAAGACTTTTGTTGATATTTTTTGGCTTGAAAAGCATTAATCACTTCTCTCTTTCTCTCTCTCTCTCTCTCTCTCTCTCTCTCTCTCTCTCTCTCTCTCTCTCTCTCTCTCTCTCTCTCTCTATCTATCTATCTATCTATCTATCAATCTATTTATCTATCTATTTATCTATCTATCTATCTTATTCCTACTCTCTCTCGTTCATACACACACACGCACGGACACACTTCAAGGCTTTTGATTTTTGTTCGTTTACTTAATTTAATTATAGGATTGGCGGTATTTTTATGTTGTGGTTTTGGGTCTGATCAGTTTTGCAAGTTGTCTCAGAAATTAGTTTTATTGCGATATTGGAAAAGCACAATTCTACACTCACGTACACGTACACGTACACGTACACGTACACACACACACACTATATATATATATATATATATATATATATATATATATATATATATATATATATATATATATATATATATATATATATATATATATATATATATATATATATATATATATATATATATATATATATATATATATATATATATATATATATATATATAATCCTTCAGAGTTGTTTGAAACAAAATTAAGCTCCGAAATCAAAAGTCAGCATGTTTTGATACAAGGCTTTTGAAATTGCTTAATTCAAAGAAAATATAAAAAAATATAATCAAGAGTGTTCCAGATCTCATATGCATAGTACACGAAAGAATGAGCTTAGGAATTAAATTAAGGGTCTAAATAATTTTCCTTTAAAGATAAGATACACAGCTAGAAAGTTCAAAAGAAAAGTGTCCATTGTAATTGCAAAAGTATAGGAGTTGGAAGCAACACTTCGACGGCTGGAAAGATGGTGGAGAAATTTCGCGAAAGGGAATGAGTTGATGAAATAAGAAACTAAAAATTCCATCATTTCCACGTGAAATGTTTGTACGTGTACGCAGAGTTACTTCAAATATGAAACGTGTGGATCATACGAAGACTGACAGACCCTCTACAAAAAGAAAACGATTTGAGTTGCGAGTTCAAGTTTTGTATTTGCCTTACAACACTGTAAAATGTACAGGCTTTAAGAAACACTGGAATTATACCTCCAAATCCATAAGTTTTCGTATTATTAAACTCCGCGGGTGAAAAAATTATATCTTTAAAAGAATTCACAATGCTAAGTATAAGATAGTTGGAGAAAGGTAAACAAGAAGAAAATCCATATATAGGAATGTAGAATAGATATTGCAAGATTTCGAGGCAAAAAATAAGTCGCTTAAGTTTCGGAAACTTGAAAGCAGGGTTGATTTCTGGAAACGATGCTAATTTTGATAAATGACAAATTAAGAGGTAATCCAAATTGATTGAATTTGTCAAAAAGAAAGAGAATGAAATATGTTCTTCTTTACAAGATAGAATTAACTGATATCGGCTTATGATGAAAGGGTCCCTTTTGGACCTTTGTTCTTTTACGATGATGAAAAAATATTTAGATCGGAAAGGTTTCTCCGCCTGTCTTTACTTAAAAAATGAAAATTTTAATTTTAAATAATAGAAAGAAACGCAAATAAAATATTTTTGAGCTTCTTTTTTTATTTATTTATTTAAATATATATATATATATATATATTATATATATATATATATATATATATATATATATATATATATATATATATATTATATATATATATATATATATTATATATATATATATATATATAAATATTTAAAAGTTGCAATATCCTTCATTATTGAATCAAATAAACTTTCTTTGCTTTCTTAGCATTCACTGGCTTTCTTTTTCCTCCAAATGAATTCGCATATATATATATATATTAGGGATGGAGCGATACCAAAATTTTTACCGATACCGATACCGATACCTAAAAATTACCAGATACCGATACCGATACCGGTATCGGAAAATATGCCGATACTACTACCGATACCGATACCGATACTTTACTCTTACCCAAAAATTTTTACCGATACCGATACCGATACCTAAAAATTACCACCGATACCCGATACCGAAAATAGCCGATACTTATACCATATTCCGATACCGATACCGATACCGATACTTCACTCCATCCCTATATATATATATATATATATATATATATATATATATATATATATATATATATATATATATATATATATATATATATATATATATATATATATATATATATATATATTAAAATTTAAAAGTTGCAATATCTTTCATTATTGCATCAAATAAACTTTCTTTTCTTTCTTTGCAAAAGAAAATAGTTTTATGTAAATCGTGAGCTAACAGCCAAACTTAACTTAACCTAATCTAGCTAAACCTAACCTAACTTAACCTAACCTAACTAAACCTAACCTAACTAATCTAACGCATTGTTATGAAACCAACTGAAATTATATTCACAATTCATTTTCAACGATCCACACCTTTCACATTAAAATCGAGAATTTGAGTGAAATAAATTAATTTTAAATTTTCTTTTGCAAAAATCACTCACGGTGAAGCGCAAAAATTGTTTAAAAAAAGACTTATTTTTAAATTAATAATGAAATTAACAATAAAATACCAACCTTTCCGATCAAAATATTTTTTCATCATCGTAAAAGAACAACGCACCACTTTTTTGCCGAAGCAGAAGTCAGGGAACTAATGTAGCTAAACCTATTTGTTAGCATCATCAAAATACTAAAAAACGTTTCCTTTCGAAAGATGAGACAGATCCTAGAAAATAGAAATGAAAAAGTGTTTGTAGAAACACAGAAGGGGAAAGTATTTAACAGAATAAAATGGAAGAATTGTAAAGATAGAAATGTCCTTTTGTTTTGAGAATATCATAAACATTGTCATTGGTACGATTTGGGAGGGATCTTCACTAACTGATAAAGGTTGATACTGGTTTAAAAATGGAATGAGGGCCTACTAGTTTTATTTTCGAAACTAGAGTCATTGTTTGTGATGAACACAAAAATCAAACATTGATAATTTCAGAAAAAGTACATATATTTAAGAAATATAATAAACAGAACTGATGAATTTATCGTAAATTAGTAAGAAAGTTGAGTCGACTGAGTATAAAATTCTGAAGACTCAAAATGAGTAATCAGCAGGCAAATTCATTACTCAAATTCCCACAACATTCACGACTAAATGAAAACAAAGAACTGAAAGAGTCTGAGGAAACAGAGTTAGATTTGAAGTAAAAATAGCTAAATTTCTTGTGTTTTGGTTAAAATCAAAAGGTGAGGTTTAAATTGAAAGAGGTGGTGTTAAACAAAATGGAAGTTTAGAATAAAGACAACGAACATTGCAGAGATTAATAGAAAAAAATCACTCGTCAGAGCACTCCAGCACATCTTTAGAGACACTAACCGCTCAACTAAAGTCTTCCGCATAACGAATGATGTTAAGGAGAGCGAAATGTTAAAAGTCGCATGAAGGAGAATCCCAAAGCTGCGTGATAGTACTTCATCTGAAAATTGCGATTTTTATAAAGAAAGAGTGTGTAAGTATTAGCAGTTTAATGGAGGTGGTACGTGAATGTAGGGAAGAATGTACTATGGGAATGGCATCTGTGAAATGAAAGGAAATGTTCAAGCTTAACCCAGTAGTAATCTTCTTCCAAAAATTTTTGGAATGCACCTAAATCTTACACACACACACACACATATATATATATACATATATATATATATATATATATATATATATATATATATATATATATATATATATATATATATATATATATATATATATATATATATATATATATATATATATATATATATATATATATATATATATATATATATATATATATATATATATATATATATATATATATATATATATATATATATATATATATATATATATATATATATATATATATATATATATATATATATATATATATATATATATATATATATATATATATATATATATATATATATATATATATATATATATATATATATATATATATATATATATATATATATATATATATATATATATATATATATATATATATATATATATATATATATATATATATATATATATATATATATATATATATATATATATATATATATATATATATATATATATATATATATATATATATATATATATATATATATATATATATATATATATATATATATATATATATATATATATATATATATATATATATATATATATATATATATATATATATATATATATATATATATATATATATATATATATATATATATATATATATATATATATATATATATATATATATATATATATATATATATATAGTATATATATATATATATATATATATATATATATATATATATATATATATATATATATATATATATATATATATATATATATATATATATATATATATATTATATATATATATATATATATATATATTATATATATATATATATATATATATATATATATATATATATATATATATATATATATATATATATATATATATATATATATATATATATATATATATATATATATATATTACAGCTTAATTGAAAGTTAATTTCTTTTAAATTGAAATCTGGGAGATGGAGTTTTAAAAATTAAATTTGAATAAATTAAAAAAAGTAACCAGAGAATGACAAATGAGAGAGAGAGAGAGAGAGAGAGAGAGAGAGAGAGAGAGAGAGAGAGAGAGAGGAGAGAGAGAGAGAGAGAGAGAGAGAGAGAGAGAGAGAGAGAGAGAGGAAAACAAAAGACGAATTAGAGGGTGAGATTGGTGGAGAGAAAAGAAAAAGAATAATAAAGTTTCTAAAATGACAAACAGAAGCCACTTAATCGCAGAAAGAAAAATTAAATTAACAAAGAAAAACAAGAGAGAGAGAGAGAGAGAGAGAGAGAGAGAGAGAGAGAGAGAGAGAGAGAGAGAGAGAGAGAGAGAGAATACGAAAATAAAAGGAGTGAGAAAGAGTAGAGAGGAAAGAGAGAAATGAAAGAGAAGAGAGAGGAGTGAGATGAGAGAGGGAAAAAGGAAAAAAAATGTGGGGAGAGAATGAAGAGATAGGAGAGAGACGGAGATAGAGAAAGAGAAATAGAAGAGGATGAAGATAGAGGGAATAGGGAAGAAGAGAAGAGAAAGATAGAGAGACTTGAAAGAGAGAGAGATATGAGATAGAAAGATATGAACGATAGAAAGAGAGAATGAAAGAGAAGAGAGAAGAAAAAAGAGAAAGAGAGAAGAAAGATGAAAATAGAGAGAGAGAGAGAGAGAGAGAGAGAGAGAGAGAGAGAGAGAGAGAGAGAGAGAGAGAGAGAGAGAGAGAGAGAGAGAGAGAGAGAGAGAAGGAAAGATCGGCCTAAAGAAGCCCGGAAGTAATTAGGTACGCTTGAATCGGTACAAATTTTCCGTGAAAAATCGTTAATTTAAATTTTGTGAAAGCAAAATGTTACCAAAAACTGTCATGCGTCTTTGTGTCTCTGCACCCAAATGAAAAAGATGGACAGTTAAAGAGAAAATTCTTATAATTAAAAAGAAAGAGACAAAATATTTTGTTAGAAATGGTACTTCAAGTTGAAAAAAAAGGTATATGCTCTAAGTATTTAATGATTATATTTTACCTTTTTAACGAGAGACCTTTTACCTTACCTCAAGAAGGAAACTGACGTCTTTCCTATGATTTTTTACACAAAAATATCTTTATTTTCTAATAAAGCTTTAAGAGCTATACACACATGCCCACACATTCACCCACACCCCACACCTCTCACCCCTCACACACACACACACACACACACATACACACACACACACACATACTCACACACACATGAACTCAAATTTTGAGTTAACTAACTCAGATTTACAATGTAGATTAAATGAAATTACTTTTTGTTATTTTGTTGTCTTTAGAGAGAAGTTGAAAATGTATAATTGTGTTTATAAACATTTTTGACAATGAACAAATAACGTTGTTTTAGTCAACAACTTTAGTTTACAACTTTAATCTACAACTTTACTCGTGGTAACATTCCATATTTAATAAGTTTTATGTCCTACCAATTACTGATCGGTATATAGACAAATGTTCGTGTGCCATGCATTTACTTAGAGTAATCATATATGTAGAACTCATACCATAATAGCAACTATTACCTTTTGTTAATTAAGACTCTCTTATTGGTTTGATAATAAAAAAACACAAAATATAATTTGTTTTTAAATATTTTCTTTAAATTTAGAAACCAAAAAAAAAAAAAAAAAAAAACGAACTGTGATACTTGGAAAATTATTTTTACATACTTCCATTATTTTTTTCCCCATTTTTTATTTTTTTATTTTTTATTTTTTTACTACATTCAAACTATTAAAATTTTAATTCTCGATTTATTCGTTAAAAAAAAAAAAAAAAAAAAAAAAAAAAAATTGCTGCAAGGGAAAAATTTTGTTGCAGCAATTAAGAAATGCGTTTCCCTACATTTCCATTTCGAGAGAGGGGTGGGGGGGGAGGGAGGTCAGAATGGAAATTACATATACTGAAATATTGAGTTTTACATCCTTTGACATAGCAATACTTAGAAATAATGATGGATCTAACATATAAAATTGTCATTTAACAAGTCAACTATTACGCTGTCATTTATTCCGAATCAATACACGCACATGCACACACACACACACACACACACACACACACACACACACACACACACACACATATATATATATATATATATATATATATATATATATATATATATATATATATATATATATATATATATATATATATATATATATATATATAGTATCGTGACAACATAAATAATTAAACTAATACGAAACAGAAGCAACAAAAATTATATCTTCTTCATTTTTTTTCCCCTTTGAGCTTTAACAAACTTGACCATTAGGCCTATTTATATTTATTTAACTGCAACGCTTCATTTCCTTCGTCTATATATCAAAGACAAACAAAATTAGATGCCTCGTACAATAAGGCTATTAATAATCATTAATTGCAATTATTGTTGCTACTCGTCTCCGTCTCCTCTTTCCCTATACTTTCAATAGTCTCGCTGAAGAGAAGAGTTAAATTGCCAGCTGATCTTAATCTCAGGTTAATTGTTATTATCCCTTTTAACACCTGTGTTCAAATACTGTGCCTTCTAATGTTTGCACCTGGCTTTATTCTCATTTATTCTTATACAATTTTCCCCTCTTTTTTTCTATACAAGTACCACAGTATATATATATATATATATATATATATATATATATATATATATATATATATATATATATATATATATATATATATATATATATATATATATATATATATATATATATATATATATATATATATATATATATATATATATATTTTATATTTATTATTATATATATATATATATATATATATATATATATATATATATATATATATATATATATATATATATATATATATATATATATATATATATATATATATATATATATATATATATATATATATATATATATATATATATATATATATATATATATATATATATATATATATATATATATATATATATATATATATATATATATATATATATATATATATATATATATATATATATATATATATATATATATATATAGGTTCATTTGCATTTTGAGGATTGTAATATGAAATTTTAAAAGATTTTTCACTTGGTAAAGTTATGAAGCTAAATATAATAAAATGATTTAGTGATTTAATTTTCAGGAAAACCTATCCAAACCTAACCAGCCCTAACCTAACCATACATAACCTAACCTAACATAAACCTTCATTTGGGTTTTGAATATATTTTCCAGAAAATATAATGCAGTTATTATACCACTAGATCAAATTGAACTTCACACCTTTTCCTTTTTTTTATAATTTCCAAATTTATTGAGCCTCACACCTTTTGCAAGAGAAGAAACTGTCCAAATAAATATCCAAATATTTTTTTGCCGTTTTATGGCGTTTTTTTAACCACTTTAACCTTATATCTCAGTTAATATTAATTTCTTGGCAATAAAGTATAT